>CM065390.1:9092500-9340000 GCA_033060915.1 Euryodendron excelsum | reverse complement strand
AGAGGAATAGAAAATCGTGTCGCAAATCATTTGAGTCGTTTAGTTCATGTGAAGGATGAACTTCGTTCGCAAGAGACGTTCTCGGACGAGCAATTGTTCTCTGCAAGTGTGACATTACCTTGGTATACAAATATTGTAAATTATTTGGTTACTAATATGTTACCTCCTAGTTTATCTAAGACTCAAAGAGATAAGATCAAGAGTGACACCAAATACTATGTATGGGATGACCCATACTTATGAAAGCATTATGCAGATCAAGTGATAAGAAGGTGCGTTCCTAAAAATGAAATTATTTTTATTCTTACCTTTTGTCATTCTTATGCTTGTTGAGGTCACTTTGGAGCTAAGAGGACGGCGCGAAAAGTGCTAGAATATAGTTTCTATTGGTCATCTTTATTCCAAGATTCATATTTTTTTTTTGTAAGTCATGTGATCCTCGTCAAAAGAAAGGTAATATATCCCAAATGAATGAGATGCCACAAACTCTCATACTATTTTGTGAAATTTTTTATGTTTGGGGTATCGATTTCATGGGACCATTTCCTGTATCTTTCGGTTATGTTTATATTTTGCTTGCTGTTGATTATGTCTTAAAATGGGTAGAAGCTAAAGCTATCATGACTAATGATTCTAAAGTTGTTATAGATTTTATCAAGTCTAACATATTCTCCAGGTTTGGAATTCCAAGAGCTTTAATAAATGATCGAGGCACTCACTTTTACAATCGAATGGCGGCTTTGTTGAGAAAGTACCACATGACCCACAAGGTGTCAACTTCCTATCATCCATAAACTAGTGGACAAGCAGAAGTGTCAAATCAAGAGTTCAAGTCCATTATTGAAAAGACGGTCAATCCAAGTAGAAAAGGTTGGAGTTTGCGCTTGGATGATACCTTTTGGGCCAATAGGACTGTATATAAGACACTCATTGGTATGTCACCTTATCGATTGGTGTTTGGAAAACCATGCCACTTTCTAGTTGAGTTAGAACATAAAGCTTATTGGGCTATCAAGAGTTTCAACATAAAGATGGATGAAAGTGGAGAACACAGTAAGTTGCAACTACAAGAGTTAGAGGAAATTCCCAATGATGCCTATGAGAGTGCAAGGATTTACAAGGAAAAGATGAATGCTTTTCATGACAAGATGATCTCTAGGAAGGAATTTAAAGTTGGTCAAAAAGTCCTTCTATACCATTCACGACTTCGTTTGTTTTCGGGTAAGTTGCATTCTCTTTACATTGGACCTTTTGTTGTTACTAATGTTTTTCTTTATGGTGGAGTTGAAATTCAAAGTTTAGTCACTTCTAAAGTGTTCAAGGTAATTGGTCATAGACTTAAGCATTTCTATAAAGGTTTCCAAGTAAAGAATGTGGAGAAACTGGACCTTAAAGATCTGATTTATACTGATTGAAGAAGGAAGCATTGAGTCAAGCCCACGACAATAAACAAAGGTGCTGCTTAGGAGGCAACCCAAGGGAAATTCATTTTTCTTTTCTTTTCTTATTTTTACGTTTATATTTTGTTTATTTCTGATTTACTTTACATTGGGGACAATGTCAGTTTTAAGTGTGGAGGAGGGGATTTAGGTTGTAATTTTGTGTTTTAATTTTGATTTTAGAAAAAAAAAAGAGTTTTGCTTTTTATTTTTGTGGTTTTTAACGGTTTTTGGTTGCGTATGCCATGACAAGATTAAATTAAGCATGAAAAATTCATAAAATGATTGAATAAATAATCTTCCAACTTAGAATTCATTAGTCTAGTTATTTTCCTTGAGACTGTAGTGATTAAATTTGGTAGACAAGAGCCGGTGAGATTTTGAGCCTTCAGACTGACACATTCATATCAGTCTCAATATTCTCTTTCATGTGAGATATTCTTCCATGGATTTGTTTCTCTAGAACTTTCCTTGATTCTCTTTGAGGTCATATTGACGCATGCATGCATGAATATGATTAAGGCCCTCTTTGTTATAAGCTACATAAGCCAAATAGCCTGCCTTGTAATTAATTTTTTCCCTTTATTGAACCCCTTTGAGTTTTATTTGTTGTTTTTCCATTTATTATGAACCCACATTACAAGCTTTAAACTCGAAAAATAATGTCTTTACTTAAGCCGTAGAATTAGTGGAGCATTGTTCATCATTATGATATGTATGAGTGTACAAGAAATAAGTGTGGGGGTGTATGGATTTGTGGTAGGGCTAAGGCTGGTGAAATGGGACATGTTTTCATTCTCAATTTGTGAGTTCCATTGTTGATGTAATTTTGAAAAAAGAAAAAGAAAAAGAAAAAAGAAGAAGAAGGGAAGTGATGGAGGAAATTGCTTTTAATGTTACAGACTGTCCATGTTCATAATCCCTCCTAAACTTCTGAGAAATGGGTTTGTTTATATGTGATACATACAAAGGCAGAGGTTATTGAATGGAGTGATTGGTTTTACACGTCTTATATATTTGAACTTGAGTCGATTTAGTTTTACTCCACTAGTTTCGATGGCTTTTGAGCTACATTCCCAAATATTTCCACCTTGATCATAAACCTCATTACAACTCTTAAAAAGTCCTTATGATTCGTGGTATGCATGTGATTCTAGTGGTGGAGACTGAGAAGATATGCAAGCCTATGGTAGATTATTTCCTTTGAAATGAATTTGAGCGAAACATATACCATTTAAATACGTGAGAGTCGAGTGTTTATTTTAATGAGAGTCTACATGTTTAGTTTGCTCTACCTTTGAGTGAAAATGCTTACTAAGTAATTGTGAGTTGTTTAAGAAGGATTGTTCATGATATGTTATGAGTTTTGAAGAGCTTGGTTGTTCTCTGTGGCAACTTTGGTGTTTTTGGAAAAGTGAATTTGAGTTTTGCCCGAGAACGAACAAAAGTTAAGTGTGGGGAAATTTGATGAGAATGTAAATATCGTATTTTTCTCCCTTAATGTTTAGTCTTTTATACTTATTTGGTGCCTAAATATGCTCATTATTCTTATATTTTGATTTAGGGTGCTATGGAACGTCAAGGAAGAGAATCCTAGCTTAAAAAGGATAAATTCATGCTAAATTGGATACAGCGTTCGAACGGTCTGAAAGTGCGTTCGAACGGTTCCAGTTGCGTTTGAACGGTACGTCAAATGGTTTCACGCCAACTTCAGGTCCAAAGTGCGTTCGAAAGATATAGAGAGCAAATTTTTCGTTCGAAATGCATTTAATGCACCATTCGAACGGTGGTCTGGTGCGTTCGAACGGTATGCAAGGCGTTCAAACGGTCTTACGGATCTGTAGATTTTTAGAAGCCTATGAAAGTTGGAATTGTTTTATTTTTAGGGTTAGCGTTTTTCATATTATTCTAGGGAGAGAAAGCAGCAGTACACATACGTTTCTCTATTCTTCTCTAACTTCTCTGTTAAGCTTTTTTCATGGCCCTGTGTGGCTAAACTTTGAATCTTGGTCGAAGGAAACGGAAGCCTCGGAATTAAAAATAAACTGTGAGATCTAATTTGTTTTCATTATTCGATTTATGCTTTGAGTATCGGATGTCCTTCTGTGTCTATTTGCATGATTGTATTGTTTAATTACTAGGAGGTCTACTAGTTTATTATTCGTTGCAAGCTACTGCTGGATTAGACATCAAATCCGTAACTGTTTGATTCCTCTAATTTGTGAAGCAACTAAGATTTAATGATTTAATGCGTCAGCAGTTATTAGATCTTAGGAAGGATGCTTGACTAAATTAAATGCAACCACTTGTGCTTATGTTGTTTAGTTTTATCAATCTCTCTAATTCTTAAGGCTGCTACTAGATTAAACCTTCAATGCTTATCCTGGGTTGTTTAATAGTTAGGGTTAATGAGATCGCTTGTTTTCTACTTAACTATGATTAAGGAGAGATAGAAAAATAATTCTGACGGTGAATATTCAAAGTGTGAATTGATATATGCTTACATCGATGATTAGTTATAAAATTTCGATGGTGCATGTTGACTTAGACCAAGGTTTTTTCTTTTAATTGATTTCAATACTTTAATCTGAATTGTTCCTTAGTTATTTTTATTAAAATTATTTTCATTATACCCAAACCCTCCCATCCTTATTCACGTAGCATAAAACTAGGTTAGACACTCTTCATGGGAACGATCCTTACTCGTACTACTACATATTTGTTTTTAGAGGTATAGGTTTTATTTTTGGTTGCCTACGACAGCATACCATATGCATCGAAAATCAGCGGTTGATTCCAATCAAAGTGGTTGCTCTTCTTTTTGTCATTTAAGACTAATGAGATAGAATGGTCATGAGATGCACCACTAAAAATAGAACTCACCTTATCTGTGTAGTAGTTCTCAAATTCAATGGATTTGATCAACTCATCCATATGATTGGCGTTAAAGGAATTATCAAATTCTTCATCATATTTACGAGGTACATCCCAATCAACAAAATTGTTAAGTGACTTTTCAGAAGATGAAAATGGCCACGTCAACTCTTATTCTTGGGCAGCCATTAGGTTATGAGGTTGAGGAGAAGCCTCTTCATCGGACATCCAATCGTGAATGTGATGCGAGACGGTAACCTTTATCCTTACATCATGAGAAAATTTATCCTCTGAATCAAGACACGAATCATCAAATTCCAGAGGTTCATAGCGTCACAAACGTTGTTGTAGCTGTTGCACTTGTCTTCGTAAATCTTCCATCTCAACGTCTTGTAAGTCTCATTCATGAATCAGGCTTCTTCGACGTTAGGACCACGATGACGACGACCAGCCATCACGAACCAAATGCTCTGATACCAAATCTGACGCCGAAAAATGAAAGAATAAGGAGGTAACATAAGCGAAACTCAATAAATGATATAAGATCGCTATCCTACAGAAATCCACTAAGGGATAAAAGCAAACAAGAAGATCTCTTTCTTCTTCGATAGCCAAAGGCTAACTTTCACACATGATCTGAAAACTCTCTATCTCATTACCTCTTGCAATAGCCTAATAAATACATAATTTATTTTCACAAACACACATGCACTTTGACATACATGCACACTTGATTGATGGCAAAAAAAGACAATCAACTTTTGATTACCATCATTCAATGAGAAGACAAGAAAAACATATAAAAACACTTTTAAGACTTTTGATAAAACACACCTAACAATAAGGAAAATCAGAAGAGGTGGGTTGCAGAAAGTCGAAAGAATTGCTGAATTTTCGAATGTGTACAGACAACTCTGACACCCTTCAGTAAAATAGTCATATCTCTCTCCACAAAACAACAAATCATACTCCATTTTTTTTGTTAGAAAGTAGATTCATAGATCTTTCCATCTATATAAAATTTTCATGCTAATTCACTTCAAGTAGATTCAGATTTTACAGTCAAGTCAGCTGAAAAATGAAGCCTGCAACTTTTCTCGACTTTAAAAAATACATTACATGCATGTGAATCCATTTGCCAACCAATAGGCAATAAAAGTAGCTAGAAAACCATAGGCTTGATTTATTTTTATTTTTTTCATTTTTTTGAAGGACGCTTCCCGTGTCATCTTTTTTTTTCCCTCCTTTCCTCCCTCTCCTTCGACTTTAATGAGTAATTTAGCAGATATTTGGACTTGTAATATTTTCAATAAGCTGAATGTCAATCAGTTATTCATCTTTATATTTTTATCGTTTGCAACTTTAGCAAAATCATATCGATTCATTACAGGGGGAAATCTCAAACTGACGGCCATGAATAAGAAATTTCTGATCTTGACACATTTTCAGTTTCTCCTCTTAATTAGTTAATATAGAAATTAATATCAGAAAAATTCCCTTATTCTGGTGGTTTAAGAAATGTGATCTTGTTCATTATAATGGAAAGCAGGTGTCCATGCTTTAGTTAATTTATCACGATGGAGATTAGTGTCGAGCAACACTGATCTTTCGCTGATCTTGCAAGCGCAAGGAGTTGATGGTGTTATTTAGGCGCATTAAGATATATGAAGAAATATTTCGTCAAGGGCTTGCATATATAGGAAGGAGGATGGCAATGAATTACAAGTATCAAAGGGTACATTCTTTCATGAGATGCCCTTACCCTCTTTCTTGTTTAATTAATCCTCATGGTGAACATTATTTTCAATATCTTTTTTTTTTCCTTCCGATATCATTGAAATTGAATCATTGCAATATCTCTTGTGGGTAGTCATTGTTTATGTAATGCATGAAGTGTACATTGTTCATGTGGACAATTAGCCCTTTACGAATTCAAAAGAATAGTCATTTAAAAGCTTGAACAACATGTAACAAAAAAAAAAGTGATGCATGAACAATCAGCTCCTTTCCAAAGATCATACTTCAATTATTATTAACCATTTTATAAATTGACAGTAATTACTCTTATGTGAAAAAATTATTCAATATTTTTAAAATATTATGTCATTTTTGTTACTCTTCTTACATAAGAGTAGGATCCTCATGAAAGGTCCACCCCAATAGGAATCCATTCCAATAAATAAATAATACTCCAAAATTACTAAATAATTTTTTATATAGTCCTTTAAAATATCACCTCCTCCTTACTCATTAAATAACATAAAGACTTAATGGTGTGATAGTGGGTCAACCTCAGAAAATAAAATAAAGACTTGATGCTGTGATAGTGGGTCAACCAGTCAATAGGTATGAACAAAAATCCTACACCTCCCAGCCCCCAATACACGTAACTTCTACTTGGAAATGCCATTTTCAATCAAATGTTATGTTAGTCCATAGGACAAAGACTTGATGATGTGATAGAAAGACTTGATGATGTGATGGTTGGGTCAACCAATAGATATGAACAAAAGTTCCACACCTCCGAGCCCCCAATACACGGAACCTCTACTGGAAATGCCATTTTCAATCAAATGTTCTGTTAGCATGAAGACTTGATGATGTGATGATTGGGTTAACCAGTCAATATATAAGTATGAACAGAAATTCCACACCTACCAGCTCATTGGAAATTGTCATTTTAAAAAAAATTATTATTTTTTAAAAAAATTGTAAAATTTTTTTATTAACATAATATAACAGTAATATTTTTATAATTAAAAATTATCATAATGTATATTTTATTTTAAAATAAAAATTCAAATTCAATTATATTACTTTATACATAAATTTTGTATAAATTTTTAAATTATATAATATTACTCTTTTTAAAAACAATGACCACAAAAAATTGAGTCAGATTATAAAAAACAATTGTAATCCTCCACTGGAAATGCCACTTTCAATCATATGTTCTGTTAGCTGATAGAATGAAGACTTGATGATGTGATAGAAAGACTTGAAGATGTGATGGTTAGGTTAACCAGTCAATGGGTATGAACAAAAATTCCACACCTCCCACTGGAAATTGTCATTTTAAAAAATAATAATAATATTTTTAAAAAAATTTATAAAATTTTTTTAATTAAAATAATATAACAGTAATATTTTTGTAATTAAAAATTATTATGATATGTATTCTATTTTAAAATAAAAACTCATATTCAATCACATTATTTTATATATAAATGTTGTATAAGTTTTTAAATTATATAACATTACTCTTTTTAAAAACAATGACCAACAAAAAAAATTGAGTTAGATTATGAAAAACAAATTGTAATCATCTGAACATGTTTCACGATCTTGCCTTTATAGAAGGGCCATTAATCCATCGGACAGCAAAGACCTTCAACTTAGCTATTTAGGACTGACTAACTCATAAAATTACTATTTCAATTAACTAATACCATTGTAAAGAATTACAAGCACAATTTACTATTTCCACAAGCACAATTTTGGGGCCAGATTTCTACGTTGAAAGTATGTGTACAGTAACTATGATGCAAATATGCTTTTGCACTAAAACTCATTGCAAGAGGGCTTAGGTTGCAAAAGTGAGGGCAGATATCACTGCCAACCCTGAGCTCTTGGAACTTGAGAGTGGTATAATTAGGGTAAATTACGCTATCCACCGTATGGTTTACATTGAATCTCACTTTGTTTTTTGACTTTTTAATTGCGACTGTCAACTCTATACACTTGCAGTCAAATTACAATATGAATCTTTTTCAGTTATTATTTGTTCGTCAAAAAAAGGTTAATTATACTTTGTACAATTGCACTTTATACCAAATTTTACTTTAAAATCTGCATTTTAATTTGTAACAAGTAAGTGTCAAGTAAACTCTTATACTTTTTATTTGTTACAATTTTTTTTTTTTTTACCTTCTGCCAACTTTTATTTAGAAAAATAGACAAAAAATTCAAATGTGACAAGCACGTAGCTTTTTAAAGGGCGCAAAGATGTAAAATACAATCCTTTCCCAAACAATCTATCACAAATCTCTTTCAATTCACTCCAAAATCATGAGTGTAATCAATTTTGTAATGTACATAATATAATTAAACTTCATGTAAACGCTCCAATTTGACTCACGTGCAATATGCAAGAGTCTTTGGGTAGGAAAGGGCTAGATTTTATATTTTTGCTCCCTTGAAGAAGGTCACATGCTTGTAATATGAGAATTTTTTATTTATTTTTTAAATGAAAGTTAAGAGGATGTTAACATTGCAAAAATTAAAAGTGTAAGAGCTTAATTGTTAGAGATAAAAATAAATGTCTTAAAATAAAATTTGGCATAAAATACAATGGTGACTTAAAATGAGATGTTACATAAACTATAAGGGTGCTAAGTGTTGTAATATTGGCTTCAGTTTTCATTTTTTGCTCTTAAAATCATAATTATCAGAATTGTACCGGACATCGAACAAACAAAGACTTGCAAGTGCTGTACCTCTTCTTGATTGTAACATCATATTAGTTGTGATCTAATTATTGTTTCCCTTATAAGCAATTAACTGCAACCCAGTCCTGTAAAGTTCTAAAGATACATGTCGGTTTGGATTGAAGTGCAAAATAGATTGTTTGCATTGTCTTTTTTTTTTTTTATTTGCTACAAGTATTCAGTTTTTCAATCGATTATTTTCTCGAATTCATGTAGAGTCACTGTCCACACGAAATATGTAAACTCCTTGTATTGTATGAATAGTAGTGGGCTAAAAGAGGACGTAAGAAGAAATTAAACTTGAGACCTTATGGTTAGCATTAAAACAAGCGGAACACTAGATCATTTCTCATGGTTGATTGCAGTATCTCTTATGTATGAAAAGACAAAAGTACCCCAACATGTTAACTGTGTCTGAAGACTCAGATTTGAAGAGTGAAGAATCTTAAAGCAGGAAAAACAGTATATAATGTTCCTTATCTCTGATCAACTCTTGCAAGAAGTGTGATTGCTTTGCCTAGAGTACGCAATTACATTTCTTATTTTTATATTTATCAGAGGAATGTTAGCTACAGACAAAATATCAGTCACTTCATCACTCTTCCATTGTGAGAATATCATGTGTTTTCCTAGCTTTGAAGTCTATAAGAACATGTTTGATACTATTTTGTTTTTTTACTTTTTTGATTTATAAGCAAAAAAAAAAGTTAAATTTTTTTTACTTCTTTTACTTTTATAAATTAAGAATATTTTTTTTATGAATTAAAAAAATTAGGCCAAAAAATCATACGAAACAGCTTAACTGGAAGAAAAATGGCTATGTTAGATGCTCAAGCTTTTTGAAAAGGCATGTCGGTTTTTTTATTATATTTTATTGCTTTTCTCTGGTTTTATCAACAGTCAAAGATAACATCATACGTGTCTTTTCCAAACAATAAAAAAGGGATCCAAAGTGATGTTTGTTGACAACTTGAAGGCAGCAGCTGCAACACAATATTGGCCAACTAGCTTTTTTTTTGGTTTTTTACTTTTTTTAGAGAAATTGTAATTTTTATGGTTTTTTTTAGATAAATTGTAAAAATATTTCTGTGTGACCACTTATACTGCTTTGTGTTTCATACTAGGTAAATTTTTTGTTTTTGAGTCAAAATATTTATATGGGTCTAAAATTTGTTAAGGAAAAAAAATAAGAATAAATGAAATTACTTATACTTATCTATTTTTTCATGAATAACCAAAAATTAATATTTTTTAAAATATCTTTTCAATTTCTTCTCATTTTCTTTGCCCAACTAAATAAAAAAAAAAATCAACTTTACTTTTGTGTCTATTCTTCACTGTGTATTATTTTGTCTTCCTACTTCAACTATTTAACTTTATGAATGATGTGCATGCCTTATTGTGTATAATTTTTTTTTAATTCACTATAATATAACAAAATAATATTTTTTTATATGATATATCAGACATTAGACATGACAAACATAAAATATGAACTTCCTTACATTCTATATTTTGTTATGAGGTGGTGGATGATGTTGAAGGGGTAAACGGCCTCAAATAGCCGACTCCAAACCATTACAAATATACGGCCCAGAGATAGTTTGAGATACAACAAAAAATAGAGAGAAAATAAAAAGAGAAAAACAAAGAGAAAATAGAAGGAAGTGAAGTATAAGCAAATCCTCAAGAATTATGTTGTATTCTATTTGGTCATGTACTATCAATAAAGTCTTAGGGGATTCAGAAGATCTATCTCTAATTATTCCAGAAGAACTATGATAAATATTTGTCAGTTCCTGAAGAACTATTTTTTTATACTTTGTGTTGAGTTATGTTATCTGTTTTATATTCTTTTAGTTTTATAACACATTATTAACACGAGATTCTAACCAACTGAAATAAATACTACATCTATGTTTTTCAAGAAGGTACTCCATTTTGTATTTCTCTTTAATATTCAGATGTCTTGTTCCCACACATAAGGTTTTCTTTTCTTGAAAAATGTATACCAACCTGAAGTCTTGGTACATAATTTGTGAGAAAGATATATAATATATTATAGCATGTTAGGGAATATTTAGTGAATAGTATATACTAATTGTATGAATATTATTGTTCCATTTTTCTTTTCCGAATTTCTCTTCACATACTACCTACTACTGTCGGGGTGAAAAGTTTACAGTGTAGCTTATTTTCTGTTAAGATTCATCTAGAAGTTATGGACGTTAAAGAAAAGAAATCAAGTATTCTTGAAGAATGCTTATTAAGGCTTACAGCCTATTCATTTTAATTATTCTATTTTTTGCTTTAATTTAAGATTTATAAGGATGGTTGTATCATTTGTTCTTGCTTTAAATTCTATTGCTTATCGCCTAATTTAATTTGTGTTATTTAAAATTTTCTGTATCTTTAATTTCTATTAACAAATCTTATTATGGTTGCTGCCTATTTTGATTTAGCATATTATTGTTATTAGAAAATAAACGAGTGCTAGAAGACCGTAGTCTTTTTCAAAACTTATTCACCTAAAGTTGCAAGGTTAAGATTTAATGCATCTTGAGTTGCAATATTTTACAAGTGACGATGTATATAATATGTGCTATGTAAATCAGATCACAATAAAAATTATGTGGAAGAAATCTTTCTGGCAAAGATATGTTGAAACATTTATTTGACACCTCAAACGTACTCCTGCAGTAGTAATATTGTGATTGTTAATTTAGAAAAATATTTTGAATAATATTTTCTGTTGTCAAATAAAATAATGAGTTTTTGCTAAAAAGATCAGTCTCAACCTACCGACTTTGCACCATTTCCTGAAGTGAATACAATCTCATTTGATGGTCATAAATGCATACGTAGCCGTGGCCATGGTAGGAATAATTTTCGAACTTGTGGGAATTATTATAGAGGTAAAACTAATCATATGAGGTTTAAAAATACCACACCATACCACTAGCAATAAAACAACTCTGAAGTAAAGCAAGAAAAAGGTAAAAGTTTACAAAATAAACCTCCCAAGAATTATGAAAATACTTGTTATAGGTGTGAAAAGAAAGGACATTGGTCACATACCTATCGTATGAACAAACATTTAAGAGAACTTTACCAAGCCGCAATTAAAGATAAAAGAAAAAATATAGAAATGCATTTTACGAATTTTGATGGCCAAGTTAATATTACTTATCTGGATATTTTAGATTTCTTTGAAGATGCTAGCAGAAAAATAGATCATTTAATTAGTGATGGAGATGTCCACACTAATATTATTTCCTAGTTTATTTTGTTTGTTATCGTCTTTTGTAATATTTATTTATATGCTTTTCCTTTTAATAAATTCTTGTTTTAAATAAGTAATTTTAATATTTTTGTATATAGATGTATGAATCGTATTAACACGTTGATTGTTTCTAAAATGAATGGTGAATGCACATGTTTAGTAGACAGTGGAACAACACATACAATTATTCAAGGAAAAATATTTTTTACACTTGACATTACTTTAACCTAATGTCAATACAATATTTGACACAACAAAATTAATTAAAGGCTTCAGAAGGGCCAATATAATATTGTCAAGAGAAACAAAGTTATGTATTGGTGATGCATTATATTCTACTAAATCTGTAAGGAGTCTAATCAATTTTAAAGATATACGTCGTAATAGATATCATATTGAGATGACAAATGAAGATAATATAAAATAGCTCTACATTATTTTTTATATTTCAGGAAAAAATATATATTAGAGAAACTTGTTACGTTATCTTCTGGATTATATTATACTGCTATAAAAGTTGAGGAATCACCTATAGTGATGCACCAGAAGTGTTTTGACCCGAAAAATTTTATATTATGGCATGTTCGTTTGGGTCATCTAGGTCAACAATGATGCGTTGAATTATAGAAAACTTACATGGACATTCACTAAAGGTTCTTTTATTAAATGATTATACATGTGCTGCCTGTTTACAAAAAAAATTCATTGTCAGACTATCTCATTCAAAGGTAATAGTTCAGTCTCCATCATTTTTACAAAGAATTTAAGGGGATATCTGCGGGCTAATACATCCTGCATGTGGACCATTTCATTACTTTATGTTTTTAATAGATGCATCCACACGATGATCACATATTTGTTTACTTTCTATCCATAATGTTACTTTTGCTAGACTTCTTATTCAAATTATTCGATTACAGGCACATTTTTCAGATTGCCCGATTAATTCAACACGACTAGATAATGCTGGAGAATTTAGATCTCAAGCCTTTTGTGATTGTTGCATGTCAATAGAAATTGATGTTAAACACCCAATTGCTCACACATATGCATAAATGGTCTTACAGAATCGTTTATAAAACGACTTCAGTTAATTACTCCACTTTTACTTATGAAAACAAAATTATCTATTTCTACTTGAGGACATGCCATATAGCATGCTACATTATTAGTTCGTGTCAGACTAACCACTTATCATCAATACTCACCATTACAACTTGTCATTGGTCAACAACCAAATATTTCTCACTTACAAGTTTTGGTTGTGCTGTATATATTTCAATTTCACCCCCACAGTGTACTAAAATAGGTCCCCAGAGTCAATTTAAAATTTATGTTGGTTTTGATTCTCCATCTATTATTAGGGGATTGCCGTTTTGATAAGTCAGTCTTCTCATAATTAAGGGGAGAAAAGACACAATTACAAAAGGAACAAGAGATCAGTTGGAACGCTTCAACGCCACCTCATATTGATCCTTGAACAAGTCAATGTGCATCAGAAATTCACAAAATTATTCATTTACAAACAATTGCAAATCAATTGCCTGATGCGTTCACTAACACAAAGAATGTGACAAAATCACATATACTAGCTGTTAATACTCCAGCACGTATTGATATCCCTGTAGAACAATTTATTAATACATTAGCAAATGATTCTAAAGCATGCTTGAAGCATGGGAGGCCTGTTGGAGTAAAAGATACTATTCTCTTAAAAAAGAAGACACAAGAAAAGATGTATAAGCAAGTTGGTACTTTTGAAGAGAATCTAATATTTAAACTTCTTGAAGAAGAGTATCCTGAAAAAGAATCCCCAGAAGAGAATCTTTCTGAAGAGATATCTCTTGCAAATGAAATGGTACATAAAAATAATGATATCTCAATAAGTTATATGAATACAGAAGAAAACTAGAATACAAATAATGTGGTTGTCGACAATATATTTTCATTTAAAATGACTCTTTATATTACCAGAAGTAATGAAGGAATTGAACCACAGGTAGTCGACAAATGTCAACAAAGAAATAATTGGCCAAAATAAAAAGATGGTATTAAAATAGAATTAAACTCATTAGCACAATATTAAGTATTTGGACCCAGAGTCCAAACACTTTAAGATGTAAAACCAGTTGGCTATAATGGGTATTTGTAAGAAAGCGAAATGAGAAAAATTAAATAGTACGATAGAAAGCATGACACGTAGCACAAAGTTTCTCGCAGAGACTAGGTGTTGATTATGATGAAACTTACTCTCCTGTAATGGATGCAATTATATTCATATTCTTAATTAGCTTGGCAATCTCATAAGGATTGACTATGTATCTAATGGACGTAGTGACAGCCTACTTATATGGAGAATTAGAAAAAAACATATACATATATATCAAAATACTAGAAGGGTTTAAAATGCCTGAAGTATACATCTCAAAACCCCATAGCTTTTATTCTATTAAGTTTCATCAGTCTTTACACGGGTGAAAACAATATGTTAATTATTTGAAAGAGAAGTTTGAATTGAATGATCTTAGGAGAACAAAGTATTGTCTTGGATTACAGATTGGGCACTTATCAAATAGAATTATTGTCCCTCAATCGGCATATGCTGAAAATGTTTTGAAGCAGTTTTACATGACTAAAGCTCATCCATTAAGTTCTCTAATGGTTGTCTGATCACTAGATATACAGAAAGATTCTTTCTGTACTCGAGAAGATGGATCAGAACTTTTCGATTCTGAATTACCATATCTTAGTGCAATTGGTGCTCTTATATATCTTGCAAATTGTACAAAACCTGATATAGCATTTTCTGTCAACTTATTGACAAGATATAGTTCTGCACTAATACAAAGACATTGGAAAGGAATTAAGTATTTATTGTGTTATTTACGAGAGACAACTGATATGAGTTTATTCTATTTCAAAGAGTCACATATTGGCTATGCAGATGCGGGCTACCTTTTTGATCCACATAAAGCTCGATCTCAAACTGGGTATGTATTTACTCATGGTAACACTGTTATATCATGGTGATCTGTGAAGCAAATATTAATTGCAACTTTTTTAAATCATTATGAGATAATTGCAATTCATAAAGTAAGCCGCGAGTGTATCTGGCTGCGATCTATGATTCAACATATTTAATAAAATTGTGGATTATCTACAGTCAAAGATACTTCGACAATATTATACGAAGATAATGCGGCTTGTATTGCACAGATTAAGAGAGGCTATATCAAAAGTGACAGAATGAAGTATATTTCTCTAAAATTCTTTCACACACATGAACTCTAGAAGAATGGTGATATTGATGTCCAGCAAATACGTTCAAGTAATAATTTGGCAGACTTATTTACTAAAGCACTACCAACTGCAACATTCGAGAAACTTATGCATGACATTGGTATGCGCCGTCTCAAAAATCTTTCATGAAGTAAACAAGTGTTATTGAACAGGGGGAGTTAAGCATTGTTCTATTTTATCTTCATCAAGGTTTTTTCTCACTGGGTTTTCCTAACAAGGTTTAATGAGGCAGTTTTAATATACCTAACAAAATATATATATTGTACTATTTTGCAGTCATCTAAAAGGGTGTGTTATGAGGCGGTGGATGATGTTGAGGTTGTATAACCGCCTCAAGTCGCCGACTCCAAACCATTATAAATACAAGGGCCCAAAGATAGTTCTAAGTACAACAAAAAATAAAGAGAAAATAAAAAGGGAAAAACATAGAGAACATAAAGGAAGTGAAGTATAGGTAAATCTTCAAGAATTATGTTGTATTCTATTTAGTCATGTACTATCAATAAAGTATTGGGTGGTCCAAAAGATCTATCCTTAATTTTTTCAGAAGAACTAATATAATAAATATTTGTCAATTCTTGAAGAACTATTTCTTATACTTTGTGTTGAGTTATATTACCTACTTTATATTCTTTTAGTTTTATAACATATTTTTGTTTTCAAGTGTTTTTATGAAAAACTACTTTTAAGTTAATCATTTTATCAACCTCATATACTTACCAAAAAAACCAAAGGCACATGGCCACAAAAAAATACATAAAATTTTTTTGGTTATGCTGTCAGAGTGTTCGGGCTAGTGTATGCATATCTCGACTAATCTCTATCTCTATCTGATCAAAAGTGCACAGACAACCTCGACGAGGGGATTCACAAGAGATAAATCTCTCATGGTGATCCCAAGAGGGTTGCTACATTTGAAAATCAAGATGTTTAAATTTACAACTCATTCATGTATCCATTGAACTACCCATTGAGATTATACATACGTTTTTAAAAACATACAAGCGCATGGTGAGTTACATTAATTACAACAAAAAAGATGATTTTCCTTACAAATACAACCATTACAAAAATAAAAAAAATATTATTTTTGATTAATCCAATAAAAATTGAAAATTCATAAAAAAATTTATGTACAAATGATGTGATTTGAATGATAGTTTTTTTATTTAAAACAAAAACATATATTATAATAACTCTAAGGTATAACAATATTACGATTGCATCATTTGGTATAACTTTTTTGCATTATCTTTCTCAAGAAATAGTATTTTTATTTTTTTGTTTTTGTTTTTGTTTTTATTTTTGTAGAAGTTCCTTCGCTTCTTTTTTTGTGCTTCAGATGAATATTTAATATTTTATTCTATCCCTTTGTTGTCAATCCATGTGTGTTTAGTATTTTACTCAAAAATACTATCAAGAGTGTGACCCACTTGCATACACTCTCATGAGTCTAACCCATTTGCAAGGAGCACAACCAGCATTGTTAGGTCTCCGTTTTGATTGTCAAATTCATCAACACGCGTCGGTGTAATACGGAGCGACGGTCCAAACGACGGTAAAATCGAGTGATACGAGCATTGCTCTTTTTATTATTACGCTTTTCTTACTTTTTATTTAAGTCAAGAAATAAGCTGATTGATGACCCTTTTTCCTTATTTCTCCGTGGCCGTAGACTTCGATGACCTAAAAATATTGCTTTGACTAGAGTAAGCGAAGCTGGCTCCATACTAGGCAATTTCCTACTTAAACGAGGACCAGAAAAAGGGAGCGTCCCACTCACCATCAAACATGAGAAGATTGTGCCATCGCCTCCACTGAAGTCAATATTCTAAAATTTTGCGTAGCAGACACGCAAGAAATTCAAAGACTTCTGTGTTAGCAAAAATTATCAAGAAGGGAAAAGGATTGAAAAGTTGCTTTCAACACAGACTTCCGAGGAAAGAAAGAAAAAGAGAAGACTAAGAAATTGACGTGTCCTCAAATCAATCCGGGTTATTTCTCTTTTGTACATTCAAATATATATTGTATGATCCTAGCCATAAATAAATCAAGCGCAAAACCTTGATCACTTTGAAATATTGTGGAGAGAAAACTTCGAAACTCAATGGGACTTTTCAATCCCCAGATGGGTTTAGCAGTGTCACGGCCATTTGTTTTGATGCAATTAATTGTTCTCTCGTGTTTGTGTTCAGGCTTTCCTTATATAGCCAGCTCAGTACATGGTGGGAACGAGACTGACCAACTGGCCTTGCTTGCCTTCAAGGCCAAAGTAACCGACGGTCCCTCCAGGGCTCTGAGCTCCTGGAATGAATCCATCCACTTTTGCCGGTGGCTTGGTGTTACATGTGGTCGCCGACACCAGAGGGTCATTGCGTTGGACCTGGTGGATAGACAATTGACAGGGTCCATTTCACCTCACATTGGTAATATGAGCTTTCTTAGAAAATTGTGGTTGAATAGCAATAACTTCATTCATGTAATCCCTCCAGAAATTGGCCATTTGCGAAGACTGGAAGACTTGTCGCTGAACAATAATTCAATTAGTGGCGAAATTCCTGGCAATATATCTAGTTGCGGTAACCTCGTTACCTTGTCTCTACATTACAACAAGTTAGAAGGGAAGATTCCTTTGGAGGTTGGTTCCCTATCTAAGCTTGTGCTAATGTCTGTTCACACTAACAAGCTAATAGGACATGTCCCTCCATCTCTGGGGAATTTATCATCTCTTCAAAAGTTCTATGCAACTGAAAATAGTATTAGTGGGAATATCCCTGATACTCTCGGCCAATTGACAGACCTAGAAGTTCTTGCGCTGGGAGTGAATAGGTTGTTTGGTACCATTCCCTCCTCAATCTTTAATCTGTCTTCTATGACTGGGTTTGATGTGGGAACAAACCAACTTCACGGGAGTCTTCCCCTGGACTTGGGAAATACTTTATCTCGTCTTCAATTCCTCAGCATTGCTGGGAACCTATTTACTGGATCCATTCCTGTTTCGATATCCAACGCTTCCAAACTAGTAACACTTGCAATTGCAGCCAATAAACTTAGTGGAAAAGTGCCTAATTTGAAGAAGCTGCATAACCTGCAGTTGTTAATAGTTTATGACAATCATTTAGGATTTGGGGCAGCCGATGACTTGAACTTTCTCTCCTCTGTGACCAATGCTACCAACTTACACCGGCTACTCTTAGGCAACAACAATTTTGGAGGGGTGTTGCCCAAATACATCAGCAACTTCTCCACCAATCTTGCTGTATTTGACTTGGAGAACAACAAAATATTTGGGAGCATCCCAACTGAGATAGAGAATCTGGTCAATTTGGAGGTGCTTCATCTGCCAGGGAATCAATTTACAGGTAACATTCCAAGTAATATTGGGAAGCTTCACAAGTTGCAGTATTTGACACTCTCACTAAATAAATTCACAGGGAAAATCCCATGGTCTTTGGGGAACTTAACTTTGATAGCCAATCTTTATTTAAGAGAGAATAATTTCTTTGGAAGCATCCCTCCAAGTCTTGGGAAATGCCAAAACTTGGCAAAGATAACTTTTTCTCAAAACAACCTTACAGGCACGATACCCCCACAAGTTATCAGTCTCTCAACGTTATTCTTTCTAGACCTATCTCTGAACCATTTGACTGGTTCCCTGCCCATGGAAGTAGGAAATTTGAAAAATATAGAATTCTTGAGTGTTTCTCAAAACATGTTGTCCAATGAAATTCCAGGCACACTGGGTAGTTGCGTAGTATTAAGATTTCTATTTTTGGAGAGCAACAACTTCCACGGGATCCTTCCTTCATCTTTGAGTAACTTGAGAGGTATCGAGGTGTTAGATCTTTCTAGCAACAATTTATCTGGAAAGATCCCACATTATTTGGGGGGCTTTGTCTTCTTGCGGAAATTAGATTTGTCACTCAATGACTTTGAGGGTGAGGTACCAAAAACAGGCATCTTTAAAAATGCATCTGCAGTTTCTATAAAGGGAAATAAGAAGCTTTGCGGGGGTATACCTAAATTACAGCTACCGAGTTGCAACTCTCAAGGATCTAAAAAGAAAAGATTAAGTCTGACCTTAAAATTAATAGCTCCCATAGCTTGTGGGCTTTTAGGATTATTTCTGGTGTTCTTCTTTTGGGTTCTTCCTTGCTTTAGAAAAACATGTGAAGTAAATCCCTTTAGAATTCTAGGGAACCCATTTTTGAAGTTGTCTTACCAAAGCCTACTAAAAGCTACTGATGGGTTCTCTCCTACCAATTTGATTGGTGTGGGTAGTTTTGGTTCGGTGTATAAAGGAATTTTGGAGCAAGGTGGCAAAATTGTTGCAGTGAAGATACTAAACCTTCAATTTCATGAAGCTACCAAGAGTTTTAAAGCCGAGTGTCAGGCCTTGAGGAGCATCAAACATCGAAATCTTGTAAAGGTGCTTACAGCATGTTCAAGCATTGATTATCAAGGTAACCATTTCAAAGCTCTAGTTTATGAGTTCATGGTCAATGGAAGCCTAGAGAAGTGGTTGCATCCAGATGAGAATGAAGGTGAAGCGCATGGGGAATCAAGGAATTTAAACCTTCTACAGAGATTAAATATTGCCGTCGATGTTGCTTCTGCGCTTGATTATCTTCACCATCATTGCCCGACACCAATAGCTCATTGTGATTTAAAGCCCAGCAATGTTCTTCTGGATGATGAAATGACTGCACATGTAGGTGACTTTGGGTTGGCAAGATTCCTTCCACAAGCAACATACGACTTTGCTGCAAATCAATCCAGTTCTATTGGCTTGAGAGGATCCGTTGGTTATGCTGCTCCAGGTAAATGCACTTCTTATGCTCTTCTTTGTTTTCTTCTTCACTTTTGCTGTAAAAGGAATATATACTTGATTCCATTTTGCTTGAACAGCCCACTTTCACTGACTGAATTAGACCTGAGTGTTCTTTGGTTTCAGCCGAAAGCACACGAATAAATGTTTGGCAAGCCATATACTTTATTCTTGTTTGATATGCTTCTAACCAAGCTTCTTATCTATTGTATTTACCTAGTGTGATGTGTGAATTGCAGAGTATGGCATGGGAAATGAAGTGTCAATATCTGGTGACGTGTATAGTTATGGCATCCTCTTGTTGGAGATGTTTTCAGGGAAGAAGCCCACTGACAGCATGTTTAGTGACGGTCTGAATCTCCATAACTTTGCTAAGATGGCTTTGCCTGAACAAGTAGCACAAATTGCTGATCCAAAACTGCTTCAACAACAAGAAGAGGGGGAGATGAGCACGATCATCGACATAACCGGGAATCAGAGCTATGCTAGCAGTCACAAAATTGAGGAGTGCTTGATTTCGTTATTTAGAGTTGGAATTGCTTGTTCAGAGGAATTGCCGAGAGACCGGTTGGACATTGAAGAAGTTTTACCTCAGTTGCATGCGATCAAGAACAACCTTGGAAAGTTGGAATTGGTCAAGCACACGGAGAGAGAGGAGCTACAACGACAATTCCACCATGATTAGTTATAACTCCGTTATTGTCTCGGTAACTAAATGAAATAATTGCACCTAAAATGGAAACCACAAGTTTTCTGCATTGTGCCAATCAAATTCTACATATATATTTTTTGGTTACATCGGAAAAATGAGAAAGAAATAAATAGGAATTTATTAACAAAAATGTAATCTTAAATGAGATAATATGACTTCTTCACTCTTTTTTCTTTATACTAACCACTTTCCCTTAACAACCAAATTAATTTCATTTTTCATCCATTTTTCTTTTTCCTTCATAAATTCGGAATCAAAACACAACATTAGTAGGTACAATTTATTCTCTGTCAAAGCATTTTATGACCCGTTTGGTATCACTTTTTTTTGGCTTTTATAAGATAAAGATAAGCAAAAAACAAAAACAAAAAAACAAAAGCCAAAAATTTTAAAAAAAAATTGACTTTTTTCTGTTATAAGATAAAAAAAAAAAAAAAACTAGACAAAAAAATCCTACCAAACGTGCCCTTAATATCTTAAAACAGCTAATTAGTACCTAATATGGTTAAAGCATTTTGGATACAAATTTTAGATAAAAATTTATGGAATATAATTTTTTTATGACGTAACAATAGTTAGGACTGAGCAAATATCCTAAAATACCTCCTTATATTTTCCAAATATGATATCTGATGAGATCAAGGGCGCAATGGTTGAGCAGTCCAGTAGCGGATTTACTCTGGGGACAAGCAGCCCCACTCCCCCAAGTTTTTAAAATTTTCTTTAGATTCCATGAATTTTTGTATATATATAATATAAAATATTGTATTGGCCCTTAAAATTTAAAATTTTGTCTTAACTCTCTATATTTTAAAATTTGTTTACGTTGACCCCAACAAAATTCGCCAGTCCACCCTGAGCCGGTCCAACAATAGTAACTAGCGCCCGTTAGCTACTTGAAGACTGTTGATGCAATTAAGCTAAAAGAGCAGATAATCATTCTTTTTGTACCTCATGTTTTATAATACGGTACCAAAACATTCAATGATCGACGCACTAAAAATGATTTCCAAGCTGTCGCAGCTTGTTAGTTGTACTTCTTTTTTTCTGTTTATTATGTACTTACAAATGTTTGGAGATCTAATTATATTCCTTCTTTCCTCAGGTGCTTGAGTCCTGATTAGTCTTGAAGATATTAGTTCACTCAACAACTATCATGTTGTGCCACATCTGATATATATTATCCTACGTTTTATTTTGATTTTTTATTTCTTCTTTTGTGGTTTTAGTTTGTTTTCTTCATGCAAATTTCTCGTTTATAAGTGTACTATAAGAAGGCTTTTGCAATTGTTGTTATTGTTCTTTTTCTTTTCCCCTCCTTTTCTCACTGACGTTTCGAATTTAGCAAATATTTGGATTTCAATATTTTCAATAAGCTGAATGTCATATTTTATATTTTTTTTTGTTTGCAACTTCAGCAAAATCATATCATTTCATTATATGCATGGCAATTCCTGCAACTGAGGGCTACAGATAAGAAATTTATGATCTTGAAACATTTTCAGTTTCTTCTACTCTTTGTTAGTTAGGGTAATACTAGAGAAACAAAAAATTTATACAAAATTTATCACTAGAATGATGTGGTTGAATAATAGACATTCATTTTAAAACAAAACACTTCACCATGATATCTTTTAATTTCTTACTAGAAAATTTGTACAAAAATTTTTATTAAAATGATGTGACAACAACGTTTTGGTAAATAAAAGTCACTATGATAGGTATTTTATTTTTAAATGAATGACTCACATTCAATTACATCATTCTGAAGATAAATCTTATATAAATTTCTGTCTATATATCATTACTCTAATTAATATAAGAGCAATGCTATACAAATAGAAATTTATACATAATTTATTAACAGAATGATGTGGTTAAATGAGAATCATTCACTTAAAAACAAATCATTCATCATGATGAATCTTTGTTAGAGTTATAATTTGTATTAGCCTATTTTGTGTACTGCATTAATTGAAATATTCTTTTCTTAAATTGCGTGAGTCTTGAGTGAAAAGAGAACTCTTGTAATTTTTTTAGTTTTAGGTGGTTTGTTTGAGTTCAAAAACCGTGAAACGTTTGACAGCTGCTAGATTGAAGCTTGCTAAGAAAGCTTGGTCGAATTATCTAAAGATGTGGAGGCAGTGAACCTCGCCAATAGGTGCTCCCAAAGCTCACACCGGTGCGCTTTTTATGAAGAATCAAACTCAAACCAATGAGCTTCGCTAGTAGGTGCATTGGTCACCCACCAGCGTGCTAGCAAGGATTGTTATTACGAAGATTTTCTTCATAAGAATCTCGTTAGTAGGCGCATGGAGACCTTGCACTGGCGCGCTCAAAATACTGATCTCTCGTAGGCATCTAGTGCACCTCGTTGGTAGGCGCGCCTGACAGCTCACCTATTAGTTCAGGTGGCAACTCACAAAGGGGGTGAAATCGATTTAAACAATAATTCAATAAAAAATTTTAGATTAAAAATTTTTAACAAAATATTTAATGAAGAAATAAATATTAATCAACTAATAATATATTATAAATAAATGCAAGTAATTTAAAGCATAAAGTACAGGAGATAGAGAGAAGAGAATACGACACTAAGATTTATTATGGTTTAACTTCAACTCTAAAGTTTACGTTCACTTCCCAAGACTCCTTCCTTATTTTTCTCAACCATATCCAAACCGTAAATACAGCCATTAGCCTTTTAACTCAGACTCTAGTCCTTCTTTACAACTAGTTTTTTTTTTTTTCGCAGATGCTAATCACACCTCTCAAACTAGTTTTTACACAAGTGCTAGTCACACCTAACCAAGTGATCCCTCAATCCAACTCATTTTTATACAGATGCTAGTCACACCCAACTCCTTACTATTTTCCCTAGTTAGTATCTCCCTTACAATAAGAAAGAACAAGAGTACAATCACTCTTGCTTATAAATAAATTCTCTCAAAAAATAGATATGCCAATGAAACTCTCAAAACATTACAAGATAAAAGACAATTAAGCTCTTAAAGACTTGTAGGATGAATATCACTTTGATGCACAATCTCTTATTGCTCTTGATGTTCTCTTTTGTTCCTCAAGTGTATCTCTATTTATAAATGAAGACAAGAGAATGATTTGTAGCTTTAAATGTGTTTCTAGTCGTTTAAGAAAACATTGAAGATTTCTTCTCGTTGAGCAAGCTGCTGCCAGATACGATTTTGAATTTCAGATCAGATGACTTCACTTCCACCTCAATTTTTTCCTTAATAATATTTTAATTTGAAAATGGCTATAAGAGAAACGCTATAGACATGGAAGTTAGATTTTCAGAACCTAAAAAATTAGGTCGATCCAATGGTTAGATCAAAAGTTATAATCAAGTTATTCGAGCTGTCTCCTAGCTGGCCTATTTAAATTTCTACACAGTTACGTCAACTTGCATCAGCTTTTTCATATAGAAAAGTTCAATTTTAAAAATCTCTATAAAATATGAAATGTAGATATAGACATTATATTTTCAGATCCTCAAAAATCAAAGCATTTAAATATTAGAGTCAAAAGATATGAATGAAATACTTAGGCTATCTCTCTAGCTGTCATCTTTGAATTTTTGCCATACTAAGTATTCTTTCATATTGTGTTTTACCCAGATAACATTTGAATTTGAAAATTTATATAGCATAACAAATTTAAATATGGATGTTAGCTTTTCATAACTTCAAGAATACAATTATTTGGACTTTTGGATCAAAAGATATGGTTAAATAATCATGATCGTTTTCAAGTTGTCATATTTTGAATTTCAAATCAAATAAATCACTTTCCAGCTCATTTTTGTCCTACAAAACATTCTTTGCATGAAAATTTCATGAGACTCCGTATATATTAATTTGAGGCTTATTTCCAATGCTACAAAAATTAGAACAATCTAATGGTTGAATCAAAAGTTATATACGTATTACTAAATTATTTCTATTGAGCTTTCTTGCCATTATCTTTGATTGAGTCTTCTTCTTTATGCTATGCAATCCTTTTACGTCCGAGACTAATAATAACTTTAAGAAATGTTAGATGATTAACATTTAAAATATTAATAAAAAATTAATTGATTTATCATTAAAATGCACAATATATTTAAACTTTTAACATAAAATTCTTTAATATTCTTAACTAATATATCAAACATACTTTATTATGAAATCTTGAGATTAATCAAATTTTAATCATTAAAACATTTATATTTTTTATCATCAAAATCAATTAATGAAAACTTGAAACTAACAATCTCTCCCTTTTTTATGATGACAACCGTTAATTATTTAGAAACATATATGTGGTAATGATCTCAAGATTTTGTCAAAAAATAATTATATCTCCCCCTCACTACTTGACTTCTCTTAATGAGTCAATATTTACATCTCAATATATTTTAAAAACACTATATTTCTCCTTCTTTGTCATCAATAAAAAGAAACACAATAAACAAGTATATGCTCCCCCTACAAAAAGGAGAAAGAGAGAAAAGAATACAACACCAAGATTTATCGTAGTTCGACTTCAATTCCAAAGTCTATGTCTACTCTCCAAGGCTCCTTCATTGGTATTTTTCTCCATTATATCCAAATCGTAAATACAGCCACTGGCCTTTTAACCCAGATGCTAGTCTTTCTTTACAACTAGTTTTTTTTTTTCATAGATGTTAGTCACACCCAACCAAGTAATTTCTCACTTTAACTAGTTTTTATACAGATGCTAGTCACACCTAACCCTTAGTTATTTTTCCTAACTAGTCTCTCCCTTACAAGAATAAAGAACAAGAGTACAACCACTCTTGTTTACAAATAAATTCTCTCAAAGAATAGATATGTCAATGAAGCTCTCAAAACATTACAAGATAAAAGATAATTAAGCTCTCAAAGACTTTGTAGAATGAATATCACTTTGATGCACAATCTCTTATTTCTCTTGATGTTCTCTTTTGTTCCTTAAGTATATCTCTATTTATAAATGAAGATAAGAGTATGATTTATAACTTCAAATGTGTTTCTAGACGTTTGAGAAGGCATTGAAGATTTTTTCCTGTTGAGCAAGTTGCTGCCAGATACAATTTTGAATTTTAAATCATATGCCTTCACTTTCACCTTAATTTTCTCATTGATAACGTTTTGATTTGAAAATAGCTATAAGAGAGAAGTTGTAGACATGGAAGTAGCTTTTCAAAACCTCAAGAATCAGGTCAATCCAATGGTCAGATTAAAAGTTAAGATCAATTACTTGAGTTGTGGTTTAGGATCAAGCACTTACCACTGCGCCAAAAGCAATTGCTATTAGCTGAGGCACAACTTTATTTCCTTATACCTTAGCAGTGTAGAGTCTCGCACTAAGTGGTAGATCGGCATGAGGGTCTGCGCCACGCGTTGGCCAGTCACGTACTCTATGTGGGTCTCCTATAAGATTTAACCGAGTCAAAGGTCAATTGATGGCCCCCCATAAACCTAACAATCTCCTTTCCAGCAACGACTGTAGGACTCGAAGCCGTGACCTCACTCTAATACCAGGTTTAGGATCAAGCGCTTACAACTATGCCAAAATTAATTACTATTAATCAAGGTGCAACTTTATTTCTTTATACCTTAGCAGCGCAGAGCCTTGCACTAAGTGATAGGTGAGTATAAGGGTTTGCGCCATGTAAGCACTACGGGTTGGCTAGTCACGTACTCTATGTGGATCCTGTAAGCACCCCATTTTTGATCGCTTGGCGGTCTCAACTCTGTCCAGACTTGTATTCAAGTCAATGTGGACATATTTCGAGTCAAATTAACTTTCTAAGTCTAATCCCGTCTATACATCGCTTCGCGGGCCCCGCCGGGCCCAAATAGAGGCAAAAAGACCAAAATGCCCTTGGGGGCATTGTTCGGTCTAATTTCAAATTAGGCACGTCTTTCCAAAGACGGTAAGTCTCCTTTCCAATTCCAATAGGCACGTCTTTCTGAAAACGGTAAGTCCCCTTTCTAATTCCAATAGGCACGTCTTTCTAAAGACGGTAAGTCTCCTTTCCAAATTATAATAGGCACGTCTTTTCGAAAACGGTAAGTCCCCTTTCTAATTCCAAAATAGGCACGTCTTTTTGAAGACGGTAAGTCCCCTTTCTAATTCCAAAATAGGTACATTTTTCTGAAGACAGTAAGTCTCATTTCCAATTCCAAATCAGGCACGTCTTTCCGAAAACGGTAAGTCCCCTTTCCAAGTCTAATTCCAATTCCAATCCCTTTCTCGAGACAGTTGATTCATCGAGACGATCCTGCACGTTTTCTGAAGAAAGCCTCTTCGGAACGGTAAGTCCCTTCAAACTTGTCGACCGAGACGAGACCCTAAGTCCCACAGATGGTAGAACGGTCTACCTTTGGCGCCTGCTAGCCCGCCAATGCAAAAATGTTCGTTTAGGCACGCCTTTCGAGAAAATTGATTCTCAGGCGCTAAGTCCCTTTAGCAGCTTCCCGAGATCAGGCAATCTCAGGAATGATCGCGAACCGTCAAAGTAGCGGAAATACTCGCCAACATCACAACCGTTAGAATAGCGGAAATACTCGCAAACAGGTCGATATAGGGAATTGCCAACAAACCCCTGCATCACGCAACCGTCATTAGAGTGGCAGAAACACTTAAAACCCAGGTCAACACCAGTGTCTGCTAGCCCACTTCGGTGAAAAATGACCAAACTACCCCTAGGGCCATTTTTGGCACATTTCTCGAGAACACATTTAAGTTCTCATAATGGTAAGTCCACCCTTCCTAGATTGTCCCAGAGATGATCCAATATGATTAGGTGCCCTCCAGTCAGTCTTGGGTCAATTTCGAGACCTTTCGGTCAAGATGACCATTTTGCTCCTAAGCATCCGAATGCCCTGGGAACCACACCGGCCCTGATTATCAAACCGATAGCCACCATACCGGCTCTCAGTATCAAATTGGCAACCTTTGCCCTGGTATGAAATGACCGTTTTGCCCTTGGTGGGCCGGTCGCCTTTTCCAACCACACCGGCTCTCGGTATCAAATTGGAAACCTTTGGAAGCATTCTAAATAATGTCCCCAAATCTCAAGTCTTTTTCCGGGACATTCCGAGTCCGCCTTAGCAGCTTTCCAGCCCGGTTGACCGCTTTGCCCCTAACGGCTCGATCACCTCTTCCGACACATCGTATCCTCATTTTTCAAGTCAAATACCTCCGAGACACTATTCTAAGTGTTCCTGCCCTTTTCCGGCTCTCCAGGTCATTCTCGGCCCCTTTAATTCATCCCCGGACTTTCCGGAGTCACTCATAGTGAAGCCAGGCTAAAAATTGAATGGTAGTCACTGGTACAGGCGCCCAAATCTTCCCAAGATACATTGCTTGCCGACCTTAAAACTTTCCTAACTGGCTAGCGCCACTAGCAATGGCGCCAAGCCAAGAAATGGCCTGGCGCCACTCCTAGTGGCACCAAGAGGAATTTTGGCCTAGCGCCACTGCAACAAGCGCCAGGTCTATCCTATCTCTATAAATACAGAGCCTCCTCCAGCGTGAAAGAGGTCGGAAAACACAGTCTAAAAACCATAATATTCTATATACAAAGCTCGTACACTCCCAAAACCCTAGCTTCCCTAGGTTTTCCAAACCCTAGCCACCATACTCTAAACCCTAGCTTCCTATACACTCTCATACACTTATACACTAGCCTCCAACCCTCCTTTGAAGACTTGAAGGGCTGCAATCTGAACGTTAAAGACAAACTCTTGAAGATTGAAGTGAAGATCGAAGCAAGACAAGCAAAGCAATGCGCGCAAAGCTAAGCAAAATAAAGAAGATACAAGGTAGTCTTCTTATTTAAATTTTCGTACTTCCCCCCTCTCTCTTCTTTCTGCTAACCCACTTGGGTTTTCTCTATTTTAATCCCCCATCTCTTTCCCCCCCTTTCTTTACATGCTTGAAACAAGAGGACTCCCGGTCCATGTGTAGGATTAGACTATCGGAGGGTCAACGTGTCGGGGGCTTTCTTTTATTCTAATAGGAGACCACGTGGGTTTGGCCCCCTTGATTATATGGTGAAGCCTTAACCTTGTATGTTCACGACCCCAAATTTGCATTGTGCATATCATGGTTATTGCATTCTTCCAAAAATCGCTTTCAAAGTCGTTTGTTTTCAAAGTTGCTTCAAAATCTTCTTTTCCAAAAACTTGTTTTCCAAATCACAATCCTAGGGTGATTCTAGCCTTTCCATGGATAGGGTTGCTTTACAAAAGTGTTACATTTAAAGGGACCAATATGGTCCATATTTTTAAATTCTTATTATTTTCAAAACCACTTTCTTAAAATGGTTCTAGCCCTCTTATTAGAATTGCTTTAGGAAAGTGAGATGTTTTTATACTTTCCAAAAAACTCTCTTTTTCAAAAGTCTCTTTTTCTAAAACCTCCTTTTTCAACATGCTTTCTAAAAATTCTTCTTTCCAAATTGTTTTATAAAAAACTCCCTCCAAAATCTTCTTTTCCAAAAACTTCTCTTTTCAAACTCCTTTCCAAAACAATCTCCTAAAAATTCACTTTCTAAAAACGCCCCCCTAAATCTCTTTCCTAAAAAACTCTTTCCAACAATCCCCTTCCAAAAATCTTTTTAAAAAACTCTCTTTCCAAAATCATTCTTCTAGAAATTTCTCTCTAGGATTTCCTTCCAAAAACTCATTTTCAAAAAACGCACTTTCCAAAAATCCCTTTCCTTAGAGCCCAAATCAAGCCCTAGAGCTAACAATTAGGAAACCCTAATTTTCTTTCAAAAAACATGGTTTTCAAACTTACCTTAAAACCTAGGTTTCCAAAACCCCCTATTTTCTATATCAAAACTATACATATTTCCAAAACTTATTTTCTACATTAAAACTATAGTCTTCCAAATCTAGGATTTCTAAAAACTTCCTCTTCCAAATCCTTGTCAAATCAAATCTTTCCTTTAGGGGACCAAATCCAATCTCCCGTTTAGGAAACTAGATCCAATCCCCCGTTTTTTAAAACAAAATCAAACCTTCTCTTTTAGAAACAAAATCCAATCATTTGTTTTAGGAAATAAGAATCTTAACCCTTCCTAGTCTACATCTTTCCTAATTCAAATCCTTCCTAATCTTTCACTTTCCTAAATCTTAACTTTCCAAAACTTGAACATAAAAATCTTTCCCAAATCTTAAAATTCAACTTTCAAAACTTTCCTAATTTAACCTTTTCCTAATTATACCCCTTTCCAAATCTTAACTTTCCAAATCTAAGTTTTCAAAACTTTTCTAAACTCAACCTTTCCTAATCTCAAGGTTTTCTAAAACTCAAACTCTAAAACTTTCTAAATCCTAAACTTTCTAAATTCGAAACTTTTAAACTCTAAAATTTTCTAAGTTCTAAACTTTCTTAAACTTTAAATCTTTCAAAGTTTAAACCTTTCCTAATTCCAACCTTTCTTAATTCCGCATCCTTTCCAAACTTCAACTCTCAAATCTAGATTGTCAAATCTTTCTAAAACTCAAACTTTGAATCTTCCAAAAATCCTAAAGCTTTCTAAATTCAAATCTTTCCTAATTTAAATCTTTCTAAAATTCTAAGCTTTCCAAATTCAAAACTTTCTTAAGTTGAAACTTTTCAAATTCTAAACCTTTCTTAAACTAAACTTTTCCTAATTCAAAGCATTTCTAAATTCAACACTTTCCTATTTCAAAACATTTCTTAAAATGAAACTTTCTAAATGTGAAAACTTTCCTAAACCTAAAACTTTCCCAAGTTGAAATTTTCCTAAACTGACATCTTTCCTAAATCGAAAGATTTCCTAAGTTGAAACTTTCCTAATTCCAAGACTTTCCTAAAACGAAACTTTCCTAAAATGACACTTTCCTATTTTGAACCTTTCCTAATTCGAACATTTCCTAAATCCAATCTTTTCCAAATCTTCCAAGTTCAACACTCGAGTCGAATCTTTCATAAGTCTCAAGTCTTTCCTAAGTCTAGGTTTTCTAAACCTCAATCTTTCAAAACCAAGTCTAAATCTTTCTTCCAAGTTCTACCTTTCCAAGTCAAAGTCCAATCTTTCTAATTCCAAATTCCAATATTCTATTCAAAATTCAAATCAAATCCAAATTTCAATTCAACTCCCTTTTCAAATCACAAATCTCTTTTCTATCGGACTCTTGTCCAAACTACGACTGACCTGATTCCTCCAAAAGGATACGTAGGCAACCCTCATGGGTGCGGTCACCACATTTTTTAAGTTTCTATTTCCACAAATCTATTTTTAAATCTCTATTTCCAATTTCTCAAACTTTCCAATTCCAAGTCTATCTTTTCAAATCAAATCAATTTCTTTTTAAACTTCTTTCCAAATCTATTTCCAACTTCTTTCTCTTGCATTTACATATCATGCATTATGTTAGTTTCTTTTTAAACATTCTTCTTCAAAGTGAATAGGATTGAACATAGTTAATTGAAGACTCTCACAGGTGAATCTGGGATAGATTGACATATAGGTACCGAAAGGACGGGGTAGAGTGATGGCTTAGTGCATCTTCCCTACACGTAACCAACCTCCGAACCTAGGATCACTGATTTCGAAAGAGTAAAAACGGAGTTATTTTCAAAAAAGGGCTAAATATTTTTCAAAGATTGCCAAACAACCTGTTTTCCTTAAAACCTCTCTTGAGGAGATATTTCTAAAATCGTTTTCAAAAACCCTAAGTGTAGTTTTCGGATTATGCTTAGTTTTTTAGGTGACCTAACTCACCTTAATCAAGTTAGGTGGCGACTCCAAATCTTTTCTAAAAACCCTTTATTCAAACCAATTTTCAATTCAAACCTAGTCGCACTCATTCTTCTAGGATGGTGAGTTCTAACGAGAGAGTATAGTATTTTCCCGCTTGTGTGTGTATTCCTCGAGTGTGAAAAATCTGGGCGCGACAGATCCCCGATAAGACCCAATTGAGTCAAAGGTCAATTGCTGACTCCTATAAAGCCAATAGCACTATCATTCTAGGTCGGTTCTTTTTGCCTTACTTTTTCAGACCTCGAGCTATGCACCAAAAAGCTAAAAAGCAACTAATAGCCACCTTAGGAGTCTGTGGGGTGTCTTTTTAGCCTCTCTCCCACACTCCAAGTAACCTCTTTTGCATATATTCCTAGGTCTAATCAATTTCTCACTCACCTATGATATTTGAGAGATCAAACTTTTGGCAAGAGAGGTTCTTGAGTATTCTTTCCTCATATATCAAATTCTGCACCATATTTTCCTACAATCCATTGAAGATATAAAGATGTCTTAAAGGAGTTCAAGTCATTGAAGAGTCATCAAGAATTCGGTGAGATTCCAAATGCTCGTGAATTAGTTTGTGGATACTGATTGAGTACAAGCTGAAGATACAAACCTAGTGTTGTGGATTCAACAAGTGTAAAAGAGTTGTAAGATCTTTTTACTATTGGATCATTACATAGTGCTTGGTTGGAGCTGAACGAGGTCCAATGATTTTCTCCCACAAGAATTTTCACGGTAAAAGTCTGTGTTAATGGTTGTGTTTACTTTGTGTTATAACATTAAAAAAAAATTGAGACAATTACAGTATTGAAATTTTGCTTTAAAAAGTATAATTATTCAAGCAGTTTTTTTTTTTTTATAGCAATCCAGATATAACTCCCAAAAGATTCAATTATTCAAATAGTTTAAGTCATTGCAATACCTATTCCAAATGTGTGATGTATTGGTAGGTATAGATTGGGACAAAATTGGTATCAATGAATTTAGTGTCCCCTATCCTAAAAAAATTATTAAAAAAAAGTAGTGAATTTAGTTTCCTTGTGGGTCCACCTTACAGTTAACGTGCTTCTCCCTTATACGTATACCTCCAGTGTTTCAAATAAATTCTCTACTCTGTTATAGACACCCATCCATTTTCTCTTACAACTCCTGGTTTCTGATGGCTTCCAATTTTCCTGCTTGTAGGAAATGATGTATGAACTATTAGCTCAATTCCAGAGATTATAATTAAATTATTCTTTTTCGTAATTGCTCTTATGTAACAAAGGAAAGTTTTACAGTTTCAAGTTTTCACCATATCAGTGCAATCCCAGTCCATAGATCAAAAAACAGAAAAACTAATCATTGGATGGGAATCTTTGAAAAAGCAAGTGGTTTTAGAGCAAAAATAGTTAGGACAAATGTAAGAACTCGTTACAACAAATGTAAACCTTAGTTATCACAATATGAACATATTTTACAATAACTATTATCACATTGAGCAATAAATTTGTTCAATTCAAGCTAGTGATAATTATAATACCAGTACATAAGAATGGCAATGGACCAGATTTGAATTGAGGGACACCTATCTCATCATCACCCTGCCTAGTGACCTCTCCCTCCGCCTGCTTAACCCCTCTGCCATTTCCGTCCCAACACACCCCGCCTTCTTTACGTAAGTAAAATTTTTAAACAAATCTTAGATAAAACAAAGATTAAAATCATGTGAATAAGAAAAAAAACATTACACTATTTATATTCTCATAAAGTATTTATATACAAATATATATATTTATATATATGTATATATATATATAAATGAAATAGACTCTTATTAATATACCTCATTTCTGAACCCCACTTGAACTTAATTAGTATCATCAAATATCCGTTTCATTAGACTTGATGATGTGAACCCGACAGTTATGCCATCCCTACCAGTACGCACAAGACTGTTATGCCATCCCGAATCCTTTATTAGACAATATCACAATTTCAAAAAATATAATACATATGAAATGAAATCCTCAAAAACACGCGTCCAAGAGACAGCAGCAACACAGGGCAGCACAACTGCACAACACAACACAAGTATATAAACATGCATGATCAATATGAGATGTGTATAATATATACATACAAACATATATATCTCTACAGGTGAGAGAGAGAGAGAGAGAGAGAGAGAGAGAGAACTCACCATCCCTTCCAGAAGCCATCACCTCTGGACTGAGTTTTCTCTGAAACTGGGTTATGGGTTTGGCTTTGACCCTCCCTCATGGGATAGCCCACCGGAGGTGGTACCACATAGGGACCCTCAGCTGCTGCAGTAGCGTAGGCAGTGCTAGGTGGAGGATATGCAACTGCAAATATTCAAGAAACCACCACATACAACATCATGTAATGAAATATATAGATATATTTATATCAAATTAAAGGACTAACTTCAAGAAATGATCCCTCAAGGATTAAAGAATTATCAAAAGAAAAAGCAGATAAAGGTGCAACCGTACCTTGGGGCTGGTTTTGATCGTAGTGACTCATGTTAAAACAGATCTTTTCAAGAGAGAGAGAGAGAGAGAGAGAGAGAGAGCGAGAGAGAGAGCGAGAGAGAGATGCAGGAGTTGGACAGTTGGAGAAGGTGAAAATGCTAAGACTTGATGATTTGGTAGTTGTCAATTAGTCAACAAGGATGATCTAGAATTCTACACCTCGCAACCCCCGAGACACGAAACCTTCTCCTACCCCACAAAACACGAAACTTTCAGAGTATGAAGTAGAATTCCCACGTCTCCCACCGCCCAAAACACGAAACCGTCAACTGGAATAACTTTCATCGTGATAATTATGTTCTCCACCATTAATTACATAATTATTTATTAAAACCGAAAGCCCTTGCTACTTGTTTGATCACACTGATAGCTTCAATAGTTTACTTAATTCGTCTTCTCTTTCGTCACTTTCTTTACTGCGTTTCGATCAATTCCACATCGCTAGTCTGTACTAAGTGTAATGTATTAGTGATTTTCTCACCCAAAAGTTCAAAGAGAATTATCTTTCATAAATTCTTTTCTATTATTTTGTCTTTGTGACCAATAGACGTTAAAGAACTGGATAGTGTCATGACTTATCATATAGATGGTTGAGTGCTTACATTTGTATGTTGCATCTTTTGGATATTTCCATTTGATATTAGAGACGAGTTAATTCATTGTGCAAAGATGGTGATGAAAGTTGAGCTCCAAGAGGAACAACCTCAACCTCTTACTAGTCGCAGTACTCTGGCTTGTAAGAGAAGAGCATAGAGACTAAATAGGTGTCACTATTGTGCTAGACACACGTGTGTGGATAAAAATTGCAAATGGAGTAACCAACTAATGTCAGAGAATCAGATGGCTTACCTAGATATTATTAAAGGACGAGTAAATATTGAGGCATTGAGACGCCTTGAAATCACCAGAACAGTAGACTATCTTGATTTTGATGTCAAAAGACTGGCTCGACTTTGTAATGATTATTCTTCTCAGGGTATGTTAGGTTTGAGTGTCTTATTTGCGTGTTTATCTTTATTTATAAATATAACTAACATTTATTTTGCAGATATTTTATATTTAAAAAAACACAAAACAAGAAAAAAAAAACACGCGCAAGGTCGAAAAGTGTACAAATTGAATGCACTTGAGATCCACAAAAGAGATTTGAGTATTTTTTATAATTTTGTACAGTTTCATGTGAAATGCAAATTGAAATTTTGGGGATTTGTTAAACATGTTTTCATTCACCTTACCATAATTTTTGTTTTATTCTTTTTTTTTAATGCAATTACAAGATTTTGTCTTAACACATAGAAAGATACTATTTTACATCACTTATTATCATATCATGATAAGTTTAATATTTTTATATATTGTACAATCATCCTTACAAAAGTAGAGATTTTTTACCAAGTGAGTTTTAAAACCAATCACGCCTTTCAGAGTGTTGTGCACTTTCAAAAATGAATCGAGGCCATCTTTGATCTTTTGAATCATAGATTTTTTTGTTGACATAATTCCCCTGGAACCATCTTCAAACCTTTTTTTTTTTTTTTTTAGTCTTTTGCTTCATATATCATTGCTAAAGTTTTATCCCTAAATATGAAAATACAAGTATGTTCACTTGTGCAAGTTGAATTGAGAAAAGAGATGATCTATTTGCAATATAAAAATAATAATAATTTAGCAACGAATGAAAGAAAAGAAAAACCCAAAGGAAAAAAAGAAGTACGAAAGAAGAAAAAAAGAATAAGAGGTTGGTTGTTGAAAAAAAAAGAGGAAAAAAATCCTATCTAATCAAATAGAATAAGAAAATTAAAGGTATGTATTCATTGATCAATTCATACCCTGATTACACAAGTTTTGAGTCTTTTATCCTTTCTTTCTCCCTACCTTATACCTCACGGCCAAATTACAACCTGAACAAAGTCTTCGAGAATTTGATGTGTACATTGTTTGCTCTTTCATTTCATAGACAATTCACTTATCAGTTGCTTGTGTGATTTTAACATTGAGTATTCTTTCATGGAGCTATGCCAAGTCGTCTCTCACTTTATATATTTACGTCATTTTCTTTATAATTGTCTGTTTTGATTTTTCATTACATTTACTCTTTTACAAGGACAACCGGTGTGATATGCCTATATTCTTTCTTTCTGTGCGAATAGCGAGTGAAGTTGAATCAAAACTTAAAGGATGTATATATGGTTTTATGTAGTAATACTTTTCCTATCATGTAATGATCACACTCACACAAAAGCCTCTCATATGTTGTTTTAAGATATTATCTTTCTTGTGTATTAATGAGTAAGATATACATATTATGCTTGTGTTTTTATACATGTCATACTTTATCCTCCTAATTTCAACTGCATGTCCATTTTGATATTTGTGGATACCATCACTGAAAACCTTCACGAGACACCACTCGCCCACTAGGGGTAACCTATGAGTTCAAAAGCTTGGTGCATATACTAAATGTACTCGTGATCCCTATGAAAGTGGAGCATATCTTTTTATGTGTGTTTATTATTTTACTAGGAACTAACAAAAGCTTAGTTGGGGGTATAATTGTACTATAAAAAGTATAAATTGGAGTCCCTAATTACAAGCTATTGTTAATAATTTTGTACATATTAGTTATCATTTTAATAAAATATTAGTTTTCTTTTATATTTTTGTGTTTTGTGCAAAATTAAACATAAAAACCTAATAAAATAAAGTTGACGTGCACACGCACGTTTATTTGAGTGTTAATTTAATGTAGTATCTACATTATATGTGTGTGTGTGTGGGTATAATATTATATATATATATATATATATTAGTGAGTGTATATTATATATATGTATGTGTGCGCGGCACGCAGGTGAATGAATGGTGAAAAACAAAAACAAAACAAACAAAAAATAAATAAATGCCGGCAAGGAAGACATGAATGAATGGAATGCAAGTGGAATGCATTATGGAACAAAAGTGGGATGCATTATGGAATGCAAGTAGGATGCAATTATGAAATGCATAGTAAAATATATTGTAATGGTGTTTATAAAAGGCTCCACTCAACAGAGGGAAAAGGAAGAGCATCGTAGAGAGGAAAGAGCTTCGGCAGAGAGCTCCATCCAATTGTTTTCTTTCTTAAGGGTAGATTTTCAGTTAGTTTGTTAGCCGTTTTTCAGTCAATTAATTTTTCCTTTTAGTCTTTTTTTTTGTCATTATTCTGCTATAATAAACATTTTTATTTATGAAGTTATTTTTCAAACCATGTCTTTTTATTATCATATGTAGCTAGTTTTATTTTTGGAGTCAATTGTAAAGATCATCTAAGGATCTTGGAATATCAACAGAAGTAATTGAGTCTTTATTGTTTTATCTTTAAAACCTTTCAATTTTTGGTAATTAAATTCTAAATCTTTGAGAAAACTTAAGTTCTTGACTAAGTTTGGTAATTTCTATGTACAAATTTTAGTTTGGTATAGTTATTGCACAAATCGATGGTATGAATCTATGGCTTTAATTTTATTATTTTAGAGTTAATTATTATTGAAATTTTGTTTTAATAGCTTAATCTTTCGAATTAAAGGCTCAAAACAGAAGTCAATGATTTGAGTTACAAAACCTCCGTTGAAATTTCGGGTAAATAAGATGATAGGATCAATTGGATCCAAGACTTTTTTATTTAATTTAATTAAAGTCTCGTTCTTCAACCATGAATCCTCATAAATTAAACTATTTTCCTTTGATTTTCATTTTTTACAATAATTATTCAATTCTCATCATTACTTTTCAATGTGAAATTAAAACAGGTTGGCTTAGGTTCCAACTGAAACCATTGCAATATTACAGTGTCTAGCATGGTTTAGTTGGTATCAAATCTTTTATCGTGAGTGAATTTTAATACCTAACTTTACATGTTTTGATAATTTTTTCATGTGAATCAACTCCAATCTTATCGGATTTTATTTATTGCTTTGCTACACCTGTACTTGAGTGTTAATAGATTATTAGTGATTTATTGAAAGGCCATTTCACAAGATTTATTGAAAGGCAATTGATCCATTGGACACAAATGACCTTCAACTTACCTATTTTTATGACTAACTTAGCCATAAAATTAGGGGCCTGCGAATACCACAATACCATAGCTGATTCTTTTTATTTTGATTTTTGCATTAACCAAAAGCCGGATCCACTTATCTAATGAAAGCAATATTGATCGTCAATCTGCTAGGAAATTTCCAATTTCCAAGAGAACCAGAAAAGTGTAAGTTTATTTACCAAATAAAAAGAAAATGAATAAAAGAAGGAAAAAGGAAGGTCCACTCGTCGTGAAACAGAAGACGATAGTGCCATATTTAAGTCAAGATTCTAAAGATTGTGTACTAGACCCGCAAGAAAATTGAGAGACTCTTGGCAAGAAAAATTATAAAAGTATGATCATAGACTCAAGAAAAAGCAAAGAATGAAAAGGTAAGAATTATAAAATTTATGGGAGAAAGTGAATAGTAGAATTTTAATAAACGAATACCGTTGTAAGAAATTACCAATTTCCACAAGCAAAATTGTCGGCCCAGATTTCTATGTCGAAAGCATGTATACAGTAACTATGATGCAAATAAATATGCTTGTGCACTAGAACTCTTTGCAAGAGGACTTAGATGTCAAAAGTGAGGGAAGGTACCGCACCATACCGGGGTGGAAGCAGCATATCCCCTGAGGGGCAGCTGACTCTCTTAAAATTTTTGAAATTATACTTCTACCCATAGTTTTTTAAATTCTTTTCAATTTGGCTTTTGAAAATAAAGAAATACCCCCTTAAATTTTCAAACATTTCATTTCTTCTTACAATTTTAAGAAATGTTTTCAATTTATCCCCTCTAAAACTTTATAAATGCCCCACAAATTTTCAAACATTCTTTTTTTACTTACAATTTTAGAAATATTGTTCAAAATTTCCAATCCATTTATGTATGTAATTATATAAACATTATACATGTGCATAGAAATCAAGTATTCTATTGTTGATTACAAAAAAAAAATCTTGGTTATGATTAAAAGTTGTCCCCTTTGAATTAATTTTTTGACTCCACAACTGACCATCCAGACATTCATAAAAAAAATTCTTTAGATCTGGAATGGGGCTCTCGAATTAAAGCTCATGGGACAGGAGGTGGGTCCGATTGCGTATTCAAAAAAACTTTTATAAATTTTTTTGAGACATGATTCACTTTTCTTTTTAAACAAAGTCAAGACACGGCATCGAACGGAAGGAATGTGGGATCTATAAGCTGAAAGGTGGTAGATAGTGATATTTTCTTCATTACAAGGTCCTTACAGTTAATTTACGAGCATTTGATCCACTCCACCCTGTTCAAATCTGTTTCAATTCTGAATGAAGTTCTCTGAATTTCTGAGGCTTCACCACTTAAATTTTGACTTATCCAAATTTATTTCATATAAGTTCGTTCTTTTTTTCCCCCTTTTTTTGCCTTTTTTTTTTTTCATTATTGTTCCAACAGTGATGCACGGTACCAAAGGAAGAAAATATTCAATATAACGGTGATTCCACCTCATTTTGCTAAAAACAGCCAATTTTTTCGTTTGTGTTACCCAACTGTTTTTGCTAAAAACACCTCAATTTATTTAAATATTCGCATCCAATGGTCAGCTTCATTCTAGTTGTTTTGATCTTCAATTTCCCATTTCTTTTAGGACAAAAAATAAATGTCCATTTGCCATAATCCCTAAGACATTGATAGGATCGCTCTGCATCTCTATTTATTTTCTATAATGGATGGTCCTATGGCCTTTAATTATTTAATCAATGATTCTAAAAATTCTTAATATCAAAATTTAAATATTCAAAGACTTCATTTACAAGTTCCTCAGAATGCAACTAAAAGAAAAAGATTCAAAAGACAATTTTTTTTTTTGGGATACAATGTAAAGCCAACGTCCTTGGAAAGGGGGAGGGGATGAGGGAGAGTGAGTGAGTTTATGACCTCAATGAGCGTTGGGGCACCACTAACACTGAGTTAGTCCTTCTTTCTCTCAAAAGGCATTTTGATCATTGTGTGTTAGAAGAAGAAAATAAGTAAAAGAGAAAAAAAATAAGAAACTCATGTGCCTTTGTATTTTATAACCAACTTAACCATAAAATTACAAGCTTAGCTCAGGGCTATGATACTAATAGAGGTACGTTTTATAAAAATAATAAAAATCTATTTACCTCCAATAAGCAAAGCTAGCGCCACCCACTGATCAAGCTTTATTAAAGTTTGATTGGTGGGTCGTTAACATGCGAATCAACTTTCCATTTCCACAAGGACCATTAAAGAAAATTTTCCTGTTACTATGACACTTGGATAGGATAGCTCTGTAGTTTTATTTATTTTCTATAATGGATGGTGCTCTAAACTTTTTTTTAATTCAAGATTCTAAAAGTTTATGTATCAAAATGTAACATATTCAAAGACTTTGTTTACCAAATATTCTAACAAAATAGAAAGTTCATTGGAATGCGAAGAGTGAAGGTCAAAATAATTTAAAAGGCAGTCTGAACACAAACTTAGAAGAAGAAGAAGAGAAAAGAAAAGAAGGAAAAAATTAATAAATTTATGTGTCTTTTCATTTTTATAACAATTCCTCTCTAATAAATCAAGCTTTATGAAGGTTGGTTGTTGGGTGGTAAATCTGTCAATTAACTTTCCATCTTTCTACAAGGATCAGAAGGACACTTAAGAAATGTCCAGTTACCAATGAAACGTGAATAAGATCTCTTTACAACTTTATATATTTCAAAAGTTTAATTCATGATCCTAAAAGTTTGCCTAACATATTGTAAATATTAAAAGACTTGGTTTACCAAAACTTATAAAAAATACAAAAGTTCATTGGAATGGAAAGAAAAAATAAAAAGATTCAAAAGGTAGTTAGAATTTGAACACAAACTTTAGAATAAGAAAAGGAAAGTTAAAGAAAAAGAACTAAGAAATTGATGTGTCCTTAAATTTTGTAACCAATTAACCCTTAGTTTTTTTTTATAATGATGGTGCTATGGCCTTTGTTTAATTCTCAATTTTAAAAGTTTTAATTCTTAGTAATGAAATTTTAGATCTTTGAGAAAACTTAGATTCTTAACTAAGTTTTGTAATTTCTATGCACAAATCCTAGTTTGGTATAGTTATTGCACAAAACAATGGTATGAATCTATGGTTTTAATTTTATTATTCTAGATTTAATTATTATTGAATTTTTGTTCTAATAGCTTAATCTTCCAAATCAAAGGCTCAAGACGAAATGAATGATTTGAGTTACAAAACCTCCGTTAAAATTTCAGGTAAATCAAGTGATCGGATCAATTGGATTCAATATTTTTTTATTTAATTTAATTAAAGTCTCGTTCCTAACCATCAATCCTCACAAATTAAACTATTTTGTTTTGATTACTATTTTCTACAATAATTGTCCAATTCTCATCGGTACTTTCAAGGTGAAATTCAAATAGGTTGGCTTAGGTTCCAATTGAAACTATTATAACATTACAGTGTCTAGCATGGTTTAGTTGGTATCTAATCTTTTACCGTGTGTGAATTTTAACACCTAACTTTGAATGTTTTGATAATTGTTCCTTGTGAATCAACTCCGATCTTACCGGATTTTATTTACTATTTCGCCGCGCTTGCACTTGGTTGTTAATAAATTGTCATATTCTAGACATAATAAGTGATTTATTGAAAGGCCATTTCACAAGACTTTTTGAAAGGCAATTGATCCATTGGATGCCAAAAACCTTCAACTTACCTATTTTTATGACTAACTTAGCCATAAAATTAGGGACCTGCAATTACCACAATACCAGAGCTGATTCTTTTTATTTTGATTTTTGCAGTAACCAAAAGCTGGCCCCACCCATCTAATCAAAGCTATATTGATCGTCAATCTGCTAGGAAATTTTTAATTTCCAACAGGACCAGAAAAGTGTAAGGTTATTTATCAAATAAAAGGAAAATAAAAAAATAAGGACAATGGAAGGTCCACTCACCGTGAAACACAAGACGATAGTGCCATATTTAAGTCAAGATTCTAAAGATTGTGTACTAGACTTGCAAGAAAATTGAGAGACTCTTGGCAAGAAAAATTATGAAAAGTATGAACAAAAACTCAAGAAAAAGCAAAGAATGAAAAGGTAAGAATTATAAAATTTACGGGAGAAAGTGAATAGTAGAATTTTAATAAAATAATACCGTTGTAATAAATTACCAATTTCCACAAGCAAAATTTACGGGAGAAAGAGAATAGTAGAATTTTAATAAACTAATACCGTTGTAAGAAATTACCAATTTCCACAAGCAAAATTTTCGGGCCAGATTTCTATGTCGAAAGCATGTATACAGTAACTATGATGCAAATAAATATGCTTGTGCACTAGAACTCATTGCAAGAGGGCTTAGATTTCAAAAGTGAGGGAAGGTTTCACTATCCAGGGATGGAAGCATCATATGCCTACCCCTTAAATTTTTTAAAATTATACTTTTACCTATAGTTTTTCAAAAAAAATTTTAATTTGGCTCTTGAAAATATATAAATGCCCACTCCTGCCAAATTTTCAAACATTTTATTTTTTTACAATTTTAAGAAATGTTTTTAATTTGCCCCCTCTAAAATTTTATAAATGCCCCACAAATTTTCAAATATTCTATTTTTACTTACAATTTTTAGAAATATTTTTCAAAATTTTCAATCTATTTATATGTAAGTATATAAACATCATACATGTGCATAGAAATCAAGTGTTCTATTATTGATGACAAAAAAAAAAAAATCTTGATTATAATTAAGAATTACCACTTTAAATTAATTTTCTGAATCTACAACTGGCCATCCATAATGAGACATACATAATAATCATTTACATCTGAACGGCTCACGAATTAAAGCTCATGTGGCAGGAGGTGGGTCCAAGTGGACAGTGTTGGGCACCACTGTTAGTCCCTCTTCTCTCAAAAGACATTTTGAACATGGAGTGTTAGAAGAAGAAAATAAGGAAAAGAGAAAAAAAAAAAAATAAGAAACTCATGTGCCTTTATATTTTATAACCAACTTAATCATAAAATTACAAGCTTAGCTCAGGGCTATGATACTAATACAGGTGCATTTTATAAAAATAAATAATAAAAATAATAAAAATCTATTTAACTCTAATAAGCAAAGCTAGTGCCACCCACTAATCAAGCTTTATTAAAGTTGATTGGTGGGTCGTTAATATGCCAATCAACTTTCCATTTCTCTTAACTTTTTTTAATTCAAAGGTTCTAAAAGTTTGTGTATCAAAATGTAACTTATTCAAAGACTTTGTTTACCAAATATTCTAACAAAATAGAAAGTTCATTGGAATGCAAATAATTTAAAAAACAGTCTGAACAAAAACTTTAGAAGAAGAAGAAGTGAAAAGAAAAAGAGAAAAAAAAAACTAATAGATTTACGTGTCTTTTCATGTTTTGTAACAACTATCTTCACCTCTCTAATAAATCAAGCTTTATGAAGGTTTGTTGTTGGTGGTAAATCTGTCAATTAACTTTTCATATTTCTACAAGAATCAGAAGGACACTTAAGAAATGTCCAACTACTGATGAAACGTGGATAGTATCTCTTTACAACTTTATATATTTCAAAAGTTTAATTCATGATCCTAAAAGTTTGCGTACCGTATTGTAAATATTCAAAGATTTGGTTTACCAAAAATCATAAAAATACAAAAGTTCATAGGAATGGAAAGAAAAGATAAAAAGATTCAAAAGATAGTTAGAACTTGAACTCAAACTATTGAATAAGAAAAGGAAAGTGAAAGAGAAAGAACTAAGAAATTGATGTGTCATTAAATTTTGTAACCAATTAACCCTTAGTTTTTTATAATGGATGGTGCTATGGCCTTTGTTTAATTCTCGATTCTAAAAGTTTCTACCGATGTATAAGATATCAAAGACTTCATTTACCAAAAATTATGAAAAAAAATACAAAAGTACATGGGAATGCGAAGAAAATAGAAGGGAAAAAGATTTGAAGAAGAAAATAATAGAAGATGGAAAAAATCTAAGAATCCTGAACATATTTACCGAATTAGGAAATGGAAGCGTGAGATGTTAGGAAAAATAGAAGCAGACGCTGTCAAAAAATATAGGTGAAACTTAATAGAAATCTCAGAAAGAAACTTAGCAGAAAAAGGAAAAATAATTTACACTATATATTATAGCAATATGTTAGGTGTTCTTTGACTTGGAAAGTTTCAATCCCTTTTTCTCAATTTTTAAAATTTTTAAAAATATAAAGTACATCTGTCATACTATTATTGGTCCTCTTTGAATTATTTATTTATTTTAAACTTCATAAATGCTATCCTCTTATAGTTATGGTAATATTTTTAAATTTACTTTAATTATGCTCATTCTAAAGAATCTTCATTAGATTTGAAATTTCTAAAATATAAAGAACATATGTTGTGAAATTATTAACAGTTTGTCATATACAAAATACATATGTCATAATACTATTAGTATTTTTTAATTTTAGAATACATGTGTCATATTATTATTGGTTTATTTAATTTTTATTTTTATTTATTTATTTATTATAAACTTCATAAATGCTATCCATTGATAGTTGTAGTAACATTAACAAATTTCCTTTAAATATGCTTCTTTTTATTTATTTATTTATTATAAAGTTCATAAATGCTGTCCATTGATAGTTATGGTAATATATTCAAATTTCCTTTAAATATGCATCTTCTAAATAATCTTTATTAATCATAAATTAGATTTTAAATTTATAAAATAGGAAAAACATGTATTGTGAAATTAATTATTAATACTTTGTCGTATACAAAATACATGTTTCATAATATTATTGGTGCTATCTAATTTTTCTTATTTCTTTAGAATTTTATAAGTTCTATCTAATAATGGACATGATAATATTTCTAACACTAGGTGTCAAACCGTGCAATGTAGGAGAGTAAATATTCTTCAAAATCCACTATTTGCTTACCATTATCTTTTACCACAGAAAAATGGATAAGAAATATTTAGAAAAGTGATTGTATATATATTGTAAGTAATTGATTCAAAATCGCAAATAATTAACTATACAATTTAAAATTTGACAATATTAATTTGTTTTATGATAATATAATGTTGTGAAAAATAAAAGAGCTTGTAAAAACTCTGATGAGTTAATCGCAATAGAGCTTTTTTTTTTCAATACTCTGCATGATAGAAAAAATTGATTAAGTCATTTTTTTAAACTTAATCCTAGAATTTTAGGTATTTTATTTCGATCTAACAAAGATAGACATACTTTAATAAATCTCAAAAACTTGTGATATCATTGATTTGCTAACTATTATACTTTGCTCCCTTTTTTTATAATTTATGATGTCATAATTGTTCTGTAAACCATAAATTCTGCAAGTAATTTATTTTTCTAGCATCCTAATCTACCTTTCTTTTTCTTTTTAGTATCATATTTTTTTATAGTAATCTCAATCTTATCTTATATATATTATATAATTAATAGTGTGGTCAATTAATAACTATCTAACCAATTGCCAATAAATTCAATAGTTATCTAACAAATTACCCCTATGACATGGCATTTTAAAAATATAACAGCATTTAGAGCACCACACAGGAGAGGCAAATAATAGGAACAAACACAACTTTTATATGTATATATATATGATTTCTTTAGTATGCTCCTTCTAAAAAATCTTTAATTATGCATAAATTACATATTAAATTTATTAAATAAAATGACACATGTCATAAAATTATTAGCATTTTATGTTTTTTATTGTCTCGATTCGCATGCCACTAAAGAAAACATTTACAAGAAAATAAAAATAAAAATAATTCTTTTGAATTAAAATAAAATGAATAGGGCTAATTGAAAATGAATAGAGTTGTGATGAAATTATTTGTTCCCTTAATCATACTTTTTTCAAATAAAATATACAAAATTATTTCCATTTTACTTTTTTATTCTTTCAATTTTATAAAGTTCATGCATCAATCAATACAACAACATTTTTTAAATACCCTAGCATCCTAATATTTTTCCAAGAATTTATATAAAACTAAATTTGATGTAAACATTTTAACTATAAAAAATATTATTTTACCTAAAGAAATTATCATCCTACAACTTTTTTGTGTCTCAAAATCTAGTGTAATTTTATGTTATTTTGTGAACTTGAATGAAGATTGATGTAATTATTTTGTAGCATGATTGATTTTACAATAAAAATTCTTTCATTTTGGCTTGACCAATATTTTCAAATATAATTTACGCTAACATTCATAATTTATGCAAGTATATTGACTACAAAAATTAATTTAATTGAGTGTAACTATGAATACATGACAATCATTTTTTTTTTCAATTGGCGCTCGCTAAAATTTTAAATAACTGTTCTTAAAGATGATCATTAAACCGAAAGAAATATTGGATACAACTACACTCACGTATTGTATCATTAATGCTAACAATTTTAAGTGCTTAAAACTTTAAATTCATAATTTATGGATAAGTTTTTTTTATTAAGATGAATTTAAAAATCAAACTTCACTAAGTATATTAAGTATTTAGTGATAGGTCAAGTCTCTCTAAATTAAAAATACAAATTCTTTTTAAATAAAAATTTCAGTTTTGAGTAGATATAAATATGCATATGTGACTTACATATTTAACTAATATAGCCCCTAGCAAATTTTGAAGGAAAAACCAATTAGATGTTCACATTAAAAATTTAGTTTCTTATTACAAATTAGAGATTTTTTCACAATAAACTGTAATAATTTATTTCAAGACTATTTTAATTATTATAATTTAGTATAAATTATATAATTAGTGAAAGATCCAAACCTCTACATTCATAACTTATCTTTTTATAAAACTTATAAATTTAGTATATATGTTTTTTCATCCCCGTGCATAGCACGAGTTTAATGCTAGTTAAGAATAAATTGGAAAACTTAATAGAATCTTAGTAAAAAAACTTTTGCAAAACTTAAAAATTGACGTGTCCTTTCATTTTATAACAGCTGGCTCCACCTATCTAATTAATCAAGTTTTATGAAGATTGGTTGTTGGGATGGTAAATCTATCAATTAACTTTCCATGTTTCTACAAGGATCAGAAGAAGGAAAATTACGAAATGTCCACCTTGGATAGGATCTCTTTACAGCTTTATTTACTTTCTATAACGGGCCTTTGTTTAATTCATGGTTCTAAATTTGATGTTTTTTGTGCTTAAATTATTGTAGCAGAAGTTAATAAAATTGTTGAGGTTTTTAAAATGTCCTCTACCGTCACCAACTGTCGACCACTGTAATCCAAAGCCCCCAAGAACACCACCACCACCACACCGCCGCCGTCGTCGCCGCCGCCGCCGCCAGCCGTTGTTGCCACCCACCACTGCTTACCCCACCAACCATTTCCCTATATTGCCACCACTGCCTGCTGTCACAGCTGCCGCTGCCACCCTCCACCTTCCATTGCTGCCACCGTCCTCTCATCATCTCCTGCTGCAGTCACCATTCACTGTTGCCGCCAACTCATTTAAACTTGTCCAAATTCGCTCAATTGCCACACTACACTACCTCCAACATACATCCTAGATTTATTTTACGTGACCGAAAGATTTTGCATAGCAAACATAAATTTGTATAGGATTAATTTCACCTACACCCCCTAAGGTTTGGTCTTTCGACAATAGGACCCACTACCCTTGAAAAATAGGCCCCTAGACCCCTACTATTAGTATCTGTCTACCACTGTTACTTTATGAGGGCATTTTTTACTTTTCTTATGATAAGTTTCTCTATTGGAAAGATTGACGTTGTATGTAACTCTTATTAAAAGGTAGTCACTGCACATCTGTAGATTTTTAATGGTGATCACCGGGCAAACATGATCCAAAAATTGTTTAATGTAGATTTTTATATCAAGTTTTAACATTTCTAATTTCTAATCGACCCACCAATTCTTTTGTTTAAATGAATGTCAATTTGCTTTGCAGAAAAAAAAAAAAAAAGAATGTCAATTTAATCTCATGTGTCATGCATGAAGTTACTACGGAAAAGGTATCATAATCCCTTAATTCATTTTCAAATGCAAAGTGGGGACCAGTTGCTAATGCTATGTCTTGTTGCTAATAGAAAATTAAGAATATTAAGCTAATAGAAAATTTAGAAAAAAATTTCCCCTCCGTGCACATAAATATGCATATATATATATGCATACGCGTTTGCATATCTTGCTAAAAGCAAAAACTAAATAACACTTTTTTGTTGATGTGAGGTTACAAAGTGAGTGAGTGGAAGAAAGAGAGAAAGGTGAGAGTAAAAGAGGAGTGATGGGAAGAGAGTGTTTGTGTGTGTATGTGACAGGAACAGAGAAAAAAGTGTTGAGTCAAGGTTGATTTTTGTTGACTCAAGGTTAGTTCTCATGTTGATTTTGATGATAACTAAACTTTGTGTTATGTTACTAATGAATCTACTTAGTGTGCAGATTAACAAGTTCATAACTTAGACTTAAAGTTGGATCTTAAGTCTAATACATATCAAAGAGAATGCACAACAAGTTCAAGATGCAAGCAATGAATTCAAAGAGCTATGCAATAAACCAAACTGAGAAATCATGCCTATTTCTACTTCAAACACGTGTTCTATATTTGAAGAGAGTGAAGGTGTTCAATTGAAACTTGCTTCAAGTATGCATAGTTTCAATGAAGATTGATTTGCACCAGACTAAAGACTTCATCAGTTGAGGAAATGAAATGATCAGTTAAAGATGAAGAATAGAGATAATGTTAATGCCTAAAGAAGATTTCATCAGAATACACAAAGATCAGTTGGAGAAGTGCAATGCTCAGTTGAAGAGAAATTGGTTGTTGAAGAGTTTGGAAAATGCTCAAGAAATGATTTCATCTGATATGCTAAAGACCAATTCAAGACATGTGATTGAAGTTGCCAAGAAGAAGGCTCACAATGAATATCTGATCTCTACATGAAATTCAAGTGAAGAATTCTTCTACAGTGTAAAAAGTCAATGAAGACTAGATGTATGAAGAGATTTCATCAAGTCTGCAATGGTCTCTGTGAAGTGTTTATTGAAAAAAATGAAGAATTGCTAGCAAAGAGAGGAAATCAGAAATGAAGCATTGTGAAGCTCTACAGGAAGATTGGCACTCAAGAAGATATCCTACAATGATAGAAGGAGCTTTGCAAATGAAAAAGAAAAGCTGAACATTGATCTAATGAAGATCTGACAGCTTGAGATTCAAGAAGAAGATCAACATCCAATGATTTATTCAATCCAAATTAAATAGAATTTAACTCTGATGAGTTAGGAAGATTTGATTAATCATCATACCCCAAAGACATACTCCTTGAAATTCTTATACCAGTGTTTTGATAAAGCTTGATCAAAAGAAATCTGAAAGCTGAATTTTAGGCAATGAGGGGACTCATGGAATGGGGAGTCGCCTCCTGGTCACCGATGCAAAAAGGCTTGGAGATAAATTGAACAAAGAGGGGACTCATGGAAATGAGGTGTCGCCTCTTGCACACCGAAGCTAAATAGCTTGAAGACAAATTGGACAATGAGTGGACACATTGAAACAAAGTGTCGCCTCTTGAACACAGAAGCAAGAAGCCTGGAGACCAAGTAGGCAATGAGCGGACACATTGTTATGAAGTGTCGCCTCATGGTGCCAGACGCAAAGGCTTGAAGATAATATGATCGATGAACGGACACATGAAGATGAAGTGTCGCCTCCTGGTAGCTGAAGCAAAAGGCTTAAAGTTCAAATGATCAATGAGTGGATATCTGAAACAGAAGTGTTGCCTCATGACAGTAGAAGCCTAATATGACGAAGACAGATGAACAAGGAGTCGCCTCATCAACATGAAGAGGGGACTCATGAACTCAGTGAATATCGTCTGGTAAATGCAGAAGCAGGAAGTGTCGACACCACAAAGAGTGGAGCCGACTCCCTCTGTTGCAACGGCTATTTTTCTTAACGTTATAACAGACTGGACGTGCATTTATGATACCCAACCACCTCCAACGGATGGAATCAATGCAAGGGTATATATACTAGCCTCCAACTACATTTATACACAAGAATCAAGAGGAAGAAACAAGAAGAGACGAAAATCTACTGAATCACTGATATTCTTGAAACATTCTTCCTGTTTTATTCTTGTGAGCTTTGATTGTAAATCTACTCTTGTTAGAGAGTTTGTTTGTGAGTTGTATACTCCTATACACTTGTAATTGAGAGTTTGGAGAGTTTTCTTGTGTGAAGCAAAACTCTTGTAAAGTTTGAGTGGAGCTTGGACAAAACCACTTAGGAATTGAAGAGCTCGGTGAAGGAGTTCTTTGTAAAGTGAGCTGAGCACTTTGTCAATCAGTGACCCATCTTGTAATAGGTGATTACATAGTGGAAGAAGGCTTCAAGAAGGTCTTGGGGTGAGAACGTAGACCACGGTTTGTGGTTGAATCTCGGTAAATCTGTGTCTCTCCTTCATTGCTCTGTTTTCTTTATTTTCATTGATAATATTGTTTTGCACATAGATTAGCCATTGCTATATTGTTTAGATTAATTTTAATTAATCTTAACTTGTATTAATCTTTGAAAAAATCCAATTCACCCCCCTCTTGGGTTGCCTATTGGACCAACAAAAAGAGAGAGAAAACAAAAGAGAGAATGGAGAGAGAAATGAGTGATGGTAATGTTTTATGCATTTTATCTTTATTTTAAATTGCTTCTGGTGGGTATATTTGTCATTTTGGTTGGTCAAGATGGTCAACAAACAGGAATGATTTAACGGACCTGATGATAGGGTTTGTACATGAAACCTCAAGGGGTCCAGCTACCTATTTTTTAAAGGTAGTGGGTTTAACTATCGATATGTTAAACCTAAAAGGGTCTAGGTGAAATCAACCCATTTGTATATCATCAAGGTTAATTTGAGGGTAATATTGTTTTTTTAATTAAAAAACTAAAAAAACAAAAGGAAGATGTCAAAAACTCTATTAAGAGATGTAAAAAAAAAAAAAAAAAAGCTTGTTCCGCAGGTTACCATACACCTCAGCCAAGTTTTTTTTTAGGCTAGCTTCTTTTTTATGCTTTTTTTTTAAGCAGATTTAAAAAAGTTGTTCTCAAACGAGCCCTTAAAAGAAACTTTTTAGAAAATGTAATAAATACTTTTAGGAAACTTAGTAAAAACTCATATGAATAATTCAATAGATACTTAGTTAGAACTTACAAAAAAAATATTAAGTTTTAGCCCGTAAAATTATTCAGGATAGAAGTCAATGATAATCTTGTTTGAAATGTCTCGAATTTAAATTATCATCAAATCTTTTATACTATATTATAACAATATGTTGTTAGGTCATTAAGCATGAAAGTTTCAATTCATTTTTTTGAAGTTTTTGAATTTAAAAAACAATAAAAATACATATGTCGTGAACCCATTGGTCTGATTAATATGGTAATGTCTTTCAAATTACGAAACTTTCAATTTCAAAATTTTACAAGTCATTGAAGATAATATTTAAAACCTAAATATAAATGTGTCATTATTGATTCTTTAAAATCAATATACTAATTAAATCTCGCAATCTTTTTAAATTCCTAAAAAAATTAAAAAGGCCAAAACGATTGAAAAGCCTATTTCAACACAGATTTTAATGCAAAACCCGAATTTATTAATGCTTAGTTTGGAATTCGAATTTTTTATTGGAAAAAAAAAAGAAAAAGGAAAATGTGAGGGAAAATAGAATAAGTTTACTTTTTCATTTTCTTCTATTTTCCTTCACCTTTTGTTTTTTCCACCGAAAATTCCGGCTTCAAACGGAGCGTAAGGAAAAAAAAAAAAAAAGTAGATAAAATGAGAGATTAGAAATTCTTACTTGTACCTTTTTTATATTCTTTTATTCTTTACTTTTTCTGACAACAAAAAAATAACATGTAATTTCATATTCTTGTCATTTTTCTTTTCACTCAACAAATTTTTAATCCAAACACAGAAAAAAGAAAATCCTAGAAAATGAGGTTTCCTCTATATATATGTATTGTAAACTCAAAGCCTTCACTTTGAAATATTGCAGAGAGGAAACTTTAAAACTCAATGGGACTTTCCAATTTCCAGATGAGCTTGGTATTGTCATGGCCATCTATTTTGATGCACGTTATTGTTGTTCTCTTCTGCTTGTGTTCAGGCTTTGGTTATAATATTGTAGCCACCAGCTCTGTGAATGGTGGGAACGAGACTGACCGACTGGCCTTGCTTGCATTCAAGGCCGAAGTAACTAATGATCCCTCCAAGGCTTTGAGCTCGTGGAACGAATCCATCCACTTCTGCCGATGGCTTGGTGTAACATGTGGTCGCCGACACCAGAGGGTCATTGCAATGGACCTGGCTCATCGACAATTAACAGGGTCCATTTCACCTCACTTCGGAAATATGAGCTTTCTCAGAGTATTGTCGTTGCGCAACAATAGCTTCACTCATATGATCCCTTCAGAAATCGGCCGTTTGCGAAGACTGCGGTACTTGTGGCTGAACAATAATTCAATTACCGGCGAAATTCCTACCAATATATCTGGTTGGGGTAACAACCTCATTAGCTTGACTCTCTATTACAACAAGTTAGAAGGGAGGATTCCTTTGGAGATTGGTTCTCTGTCTAAGCTGGAGGTAATGCGTATTCATACAAACAATCTAATAGGACCTCTCCCTCCATCTCTTGGGAACCTATCATCATCTCTTCGAGAATTCAGTGCGGCCGACAATCATATCAGCGAGAGTATCCCTGATGCTCTAGGCCAATTGACAAACCTAGAAATGCTTGCCTTACCGTTGAACAGGTTGTTTGGTATCATTCCTCCTTCAATCTTTAATCTCTCTTCTATCACGGTGTTTGATGTGGGGGTTAACCAAATTCAAGGGAGTCTTCCCTCGGAGTTGGGAAATACTCTATCTGGCCTTCAAGTTCTTAGCATTACTGATAACCTATTTACTGGATCCATTCCTACTTCCATATCCAATGCCTCCAACCTAGAAATACTTCAAATTGGATTCAATGAACTTAACGGAAAAATGCCTAGTTTGGAGAAGCTGCATAAGCTGCGGATTTTAGTCGCTCCTCGAAATCAGTTGGGATATGAGGAAGCCGATGGCTTGAGCTTTCTCTGCTCTTTGACCAATGCCAGCTATTTACGCGTGCTGATTATAAGCAACAATAATTTTGGGGGGGTGTTGCCCAAATGCATCAGCAATTTCTCCACTAACCTTTTTGGCCTTTCCCTGAGCAACGACAAATTATTTGGGAGCATCCCAACTGAGATAGTGAATCTGGTCAATTTGGAGGTGCTTTACCTGCATCTCAATCAATTCACAGGTAACATTCCTGCTATTATTGGGAAGTTTCCAAAGCTGAAATATTTGTCTCTCGCAAGTAACAAGTTCTCGGGGAATATCCCATTGTCTTTGGGAAACTTATCTTTGTTAACCGAACTTATCTTTGTCTCGGAGAAAATCATTTCCTTGGCAACATCCCTCCAAGTCTTGGGAAATGCCAAAATCTGGCACAAATAAGTCTTTCTCAAAACAACCTTGAAGGCACAATACCCCCACAATTTATTAGTATCTCAACGTTACGGTCTCTAAACCTATCTGGGAACCGTTTGACTGGTTCTTTTCACATGGAAGTTGGGAATTTAAAAAATATAGAAGGATTGGATGTTTCTAACAACAATTTATCTGGTGAAATTCCAAGCACTTTTGGTAGTTGCGTGAAATTAACATTCCTAATTATGGCGGGCAACAATTTTCATGGGATCTTTCCTTCATCTTTGAGCTACTTGAGAGGTATCGAGTGGTTAGATCTTTCTCGCAACAATTTATCGGGCAAATTCCCAAGGTTTTTGGAGGGCTTTGTCTTCTTGCAGTACTTAAATTTGTCATTCAATGACTTTGAAGGTGAGGTACCAAAAACAGGTGTGTTTAAAAATGCAACTGAAGTTTCTATTAGTGGAAACAATAAGCTTTGTGGGGGTATACCTGAATTACAACTTCCAAGCTGCAAGTCCCAAGGATCAAAAAAGAAAAGATCAAGTCTTACCGTGAAACTAATAGCTCCCTTAGTAGCTTTTGGGATTGTAGGATTAATTCTGGTGTTATGTTTTCGAGTTCGTCCTTGGTGTAGAAAAACAGGTGAAGTACCTTCTTTCAAAATTCTAGGGAACCCATTTTTGAAGGTGTCGTATCGAAGCCTACTTAAAGCTACTGATGGATTCTCTCCTGCTAATTTGATTGGTGTGGGCAGCTTTGGTTCAGTGTATAAAGGCACTTTTGGTGGAAAAACTGTTGCAGTAAAGGTACTAAACCTTCAATTTCATATAGCTTTCAAGAGCTTCAAAGCCGAGTGTGAGGCCTTGAGGAGCATCAAACATCGGAATCTTGTAAAGGTGCTCACAGCATGTTCAAGCATTGATTATCAAAGTAATGATTTCAAAGCTCTTGTTTTTGAGTTCATGGTTAATGGGAGCCTAGAGAAGTGGTTGCATCCAGATGAGTATGAAGGTGAAGAGCACAGAGAATCAAGGACCTTAAACCTACTACAGAGAATAAATATTACCATTGATGTTGCTTCTGCACTTGATTATCTTCACCATCATTGCCTGAAACCAATAGCGCATTGTGATTTGAAGCCAAGTAATGTTCTTCTCGATGATGAAATGACTGCACACATAGGTGTCTTTGGGTTGGCAAGATTTCTTCCACAAGCCACATATGATTCTGTTGCAAATCAATCAAGTTCTATTGGAATGAGAGGATCCGTTGGTTATGCCGCTCCAGGTAAATACTTATTTCTTTTTCACCTTTGCTTTCCAAAAGAACATGTACTTCATTCAAACTTGTTTTCCACTAAGAGTTGTCTGCATAAGATACCTTATTATTCTTTGATATGTGAATGACCAAGCTTCTTATCAATTGTATTTACCATGTGTTATACATAAATTGCAGAGTATGGCATGGGAAATGAGGTGTCAACATCTGGTGATGCTACAGTTACGGCATCCTCTTGTTGGAGATGTTCACAGGGAAGAGGCCCACTGACAACATGTTCAGTGACGGTCTGAATCTGCATAACTTTGTTAAGATGGCTTCGGCTGAACAAGTAGAACGAATTGCTGATCCAAAAATGTTTCAACAAAGAGACGAGGGGGAGGGGAGCTCAAGCATCAACATAACTGGGAATCAAAGCAATGCTGACAGTCACAAAATTGAGGAGTGCTTGATTTCGATATTTAGAGTTGGAATTGGATGTTCGGAGGAATTGCCAAGAGACCGAATGGACATTAAAGATGTTTTAACTCAGTTGCATGGGATCAAGAAGAAATTTGGAACTGGTCAAGCACATGGAGGCAGAGGAGCTACAACTACAATTCGACCATGATTTGGTATGCCTCTGTCAGTGTCTCTATAACTAAATTCCGAAAGGGGCGAAAAGATTATTTGAAGAGTAGTGCCGATGTTTTTGCTGCCATAATTAGAAGGAATCCATTAGGGGCTACATCCATTTCATGAATTCTGCATGTAATTAAGCTCAAAAAATATTTTATATATATATATATAGGTATCCGTTTGCTACGTCATTTTATATAATAATCGTATTGAAACATTCAATAACGTTCCAAAATTTGATTTCCAAGCTGCTGCAACTTGTTACTTGTGCCTTTTTATCTTTTTTCATTTCTTGTTGCTGATTAATATTTGGATATCTAATTGTGTTTCCTCTTCTCTCAGGTGCTTGAGCCCTAATTAGTCTTGAAGATATTGGTTCACTGAACAAAGTATGCTTTGCCACATCAAATATTATCGTAAGTTTCATTCTCTCTTTTTACCTTCTTTCATGTTATTAGTTTGTTTCCACCTTGCGAATTTCTAGTCTAAATGTACTTTAAGATGGCTATTGCACATGTTGTTATTGTTCTTGTTCTACTTTCATAAGTAATTTAATAAATATTTGGGCTTCAAGCTTTTCAATAAGCTGAATGACAAATTGTTGTTTCTCTTTTGTACCTATATTGTTTGAAACTCAAGCAAAATCAAATCAGGGCTGCCCATAAGAAATTTCTAATCTCCAAAACATTTTCAGTTTCTCCTACTCTTAATCACTGTAGAAATTTTTTAAGATGTAAACTAGTCTGGTATACAGGCTGCAAACTCTTGCCGAGTGTGCATTCATTCTCACAAAGAGAGAGAGGCAGCAGTAATTTACAATTATGATATTTATACAATTTATTATAAGCGGCACATTCAAAAAGGTAGTTCACCGCTATCTGAAATAACAACTTTGCTCCTCGGCACCCCATTCTGTCTTCCCTGAGCTTCAATCTTGAAGACAACATCCATCCCAGAAAGCACTTTGCCAAACACGACGTGATGCCCATCCAACCTGTACAGAAAATCCAAAGTCAATGCATGATGGCAATAATTCTCCCAGACAAAATGCAATGTATTGATCAATCAGATGTGCAGAATCTGCAAATTCATGCAGTGGACAGACCATTATTTTCATTGGTACATCGGAATGTTCAAATGTCAAATTGTGCCATTGCCTATGACCATACTACCTATCTGGCCTACTTGCTGGTGTTTTAGATAAAATATCTTTCAAGCAGCCATAAGCATTTTTTACTCTATTGATAGTTAACCAACAATTACTTCACAACGTTCCTACACATACACAAGCTTGCAACTTCCTTTTGTCCAACTTAAAGATAGAAAACATCATCCAGGATGTTATTTCTCTAGCAAGACGCTGGAAAGGTTCCTATAGAGTGCAGAAAATGGTTAATCACCAGCTAGTTGTTACAGTAGTAATGAAGAATTGCGAGCCATTGGTGTCTGGTCCGCCATTTGCCATTGACACAACTCCTGTAATAAGAAAGCAAAAAACAAAATAAGTCTATCAAATTTCCCAAACCTCGGCTTCAGATGCAACCCATTTAAAGTTCAGGTACGTGGGATGGGTTTTTACACGTACCAGGGCCAGTGTGCTTCAGCTCAAAATTCTCATCAGCAAACTTGTCACCATAGATCGACTCTCCACCCCGCCCATCACCACGTGTAAAGTCACCTCCCTGGATCATAAAACTGGGAATGATCCTATGGAATCCGCTCCCTTTGTAATGGAGAGGCTTCCCACTTTTTCCAGTTTCTTTCTCACCTGAAATAAGAGGGATCGCTAGACATGTAATCAACAACTCAAAAGTTCCAACCAAATTCTGGCGAATGGCTTTAACATCAAGTTCCAGGCCTCATCCTTAAGCACGGTTACCATTTCCAATGCATAAAGGCTTGTAGGCAACCATCTCTATATGAAGCAAAGCAACTTTTTTTCCTGTTAAACTAATTATCAAAGCCCATACAGGCCTACAGTACAGATCTATATAACAGTTACATGTTCAAACAGAGGATATTTTACAATTTGGGTAACACACATTATCCTCGAGTTACTTGATTGGCCATTTACTTCACTTTATCTATGTTGATGTGAAAATTAAAAAGACAGGATTTTAGTACGATAACCACTTTTAATAAAAAATTTAAAAAATAATAATAAAGGCACTTAAGCACCACCAGCTGCAACTATAAAAATGTGTCTATCATAACTTGCCTAGGACTTGACGCACTTCCAAAGAGCTGCTTTCAAGAAGAAATGACATAAGCAATCTTTGATTCTCATGGTGATTACAAAGAAAGGTCACATTTTACCACTGTCTTAAACACCAAGTTGATTATGGTCTCTACCATTCATGAAGAGAATATTAACCCTCAATCATTACATCTTCTATTGCTTTTCATCTTTCTGGATTTATGTATAACTCCTTCACAAACATATGCTTCAACAAATAGAAGTAGCTTCCATACAAATACATAGAAGACATAAAAGCGAGTAAAAGTTACTTGGATACCCGTGCAAAGAGCTCGAAAGTTTTCTGCACATTAAACGCATAAAACCAATCAGTTGCTTTTTGCATAGTAATCTAAGTTGAGACATCTAGATCAAGACAGTTTTCTCCATAGCTGGGTACTGTACCTACGGTCTTGGGGACAGTTTTTCCAAAGAGGCCCATGACAATACGACCTGCAAACAAACTGATCATGAGTATAGAATATAATATTACAACAGCAGTATTATTGAGCATCACAATTTATCATTGAATAAGTTATATGCCATCTGCTTCTACTTGCTGGAAACCCCCTAAAGGAAGGAGAATTAACTTAAGGGTGTGTTTGGAACTTAAGAAACAGAGAGAGAGAGGGAGAGAGAGAGAGAGAGAGAGAAGAGAGGAAAATTTTCCTTCCCTCCAGTGTTTCGTTCCTAGTTTGGGAGGGAAAAAGAATAAAAAATCCAAGGAAAAATAAGGGAAATTTATTTTCCTTCTTACTTTTGTATTATATTATTTCCTCTTTTCTTTGAAATCAAACAATGGCAATTTATTTCCATAGAATTTCTCTCGCTTATTTTCCATTTCTTTCTCTTTCCCTTCCACAAGTTTCAAACACAGCCTAAAATCAGGTTACGATGGTACGTTCTGGAATTCTGTGGAAGAAATCCTCCAAGAGTGATTAACATTATATTTCCCACAAGTCCATTTTGTTTTCCATGACATTCTTACGAAAGCCCATCTCATTTGACCTTGACAGCTTTTTATGCCTGTACAAGTTCAATTTGTGGATAGAATGAAGTAAAATTGTTTCAATCATTTCCTATGTTTACAGTGATGGATCCATGTTTGGTTCATGAGGACTCTACTTTATAGATGAGTTTGTGCTCAATTAATATTGTAAATATATTGGAATAGCTCCATCCTAATAATCACTAGCAGTAACTGAGAAGGAATGAACGAAATAACGACATCAATGCCAAGTACTGTCATCAACATCAACAGAAAATAATACAAGGAAAGAATTGTGATTGAGAGAAGGAAGGAGGAGGAGGTGCAAGGAAATCTAAAAAATCATGTGCAAGCATGATACCTAGGAAAATGGAGAGAAATAGAGATAACAACAAACAACCCTCAATAAAAGGAATTCGGGTGGTTTGGTACTTATGACTGCACCCCTAACGCTGTGCTTTGAATCAAGGATTTGACGAGAGAAAAGGATTTGAAATTACATCTTATGTTTGGTTAGTTAGAGAAAGTGGAGGGTAAAAAGAACATAAAAAAAAAAAAAAGAAGGTAAAAATTTGGAATCACCCATTTTATTCTCTTTTCCCTCTCTTTTTCATTTTCTTTTCCCTTGATAAATACAGGTTCCAAACATGGCATAAGAGAATAACCCACCATCAACTTGAACTACAACATTAATGGGAAGAGGAAGACACACCTTTCCTAATAATGCAATGAAACCCGATTGTTTCCCTTTCACAAATCAACCAAAACTAGTGCTTCATCCTAACCATGACTTCAATGTTTGCATCCTAGACCAATATGCAATGGAGAAGGTCATGGACCTTGAGCCTTTGGAATTCTTGGTGAGTTGCCACGACTGGAGAGGAAGAGAGTGTCTAACAGAGAAATTCAACACAATGTGTTTGCACACTCTCTTCTTCAGAACAATTATTTCTCATCTTAGCCATCTGGGTACCTTCATAAATAAGGATAACCCACTATATCCTTGAGAAAAAATAAATGCCGCCAATTTCTCTATCACCAACCCCAGCAAGGAAACATAAAGCAACTTAAACTCAACAAAACCAATTGTTACACAATCAGAAGATTAATAATCTTAAACTAATTCTAATGGAACTTCTAACTGGATTGTTATCGTTCAAAAATTAATAATTGGCAGCATGATTAATCTAGTGTTGTCAATCCTAAATGCAGGTCAGGTACTAGCAGATGGTCCTCATGAATAATAAGAAGACCCAATAAAGACTTAATTCTAAGGCCTCCACAGAGTGGTATCTTCTTTTGGGCTCACAAAATTTCCATGTATTGCGACCCTTGTCCAAAAACAAGTGATATAAACTAATAAACAAATAAACACTGAAGGCAGCAAGATTACCAACATCCACCTTCGTTAGTTAATAACTCATGTTCGTCATTACCATGTCTGTACAGCAAAAGTGCATGTTTCCAATGATGTAGGATCAGTTCTGAGTTTCTTAAATTGTGAAACTTCATTATAATTCATGCGTCTTTCATTGTGATTGTGCATGTCGCTCAAAACAAAATAGAACTAAAATAAATTCAAAGTTGAAATGATTGGACGTTTTCACATAAAACACATCACACAAATTTCGATTGATCTACACATCAGAGAATAAAGGATGTACCAGTAGGTTTGCCACCAATCTCGACGTCGAAGTAAACCTTGTGAGTTACTCCTTCTAAATTGTCCTCAGATTTCTTTTCCTACAAAAAATAAAAAATTCAGTATCATAAACCGTCAAGTGCAGAACCACATCAGCGGACCAGCCAATTCTAGGATTCATTACTAGCCTATCAACAAGAAAATAAAGTTGTGAAACCAATAGAAAGTATTTAAATCTAATTATCTATACGTTTAGAGAAATAGAATGTTACCTCGGTAGTTAGCTCGCCGTCGATGACCTTGTGCTCCGATGAGACTCCGGCATCGCTCAATCGAGTCTAGAAAAAAAAAATGGGTCAACCAAACAATAGAGAGAGAATGTTTTCGCAATGAACTGAAACAGATCTGAAAATTGCTGTGTGACAGTAGCTTGGGGCGTTTACGATGGAAATTCAAAAGAACCAGTCCATGAATGAACAAAATAAAAGCCATAATCGAAAGGAAATTGGTGAGTACCAGAATGAAAGCTAGGGTTCCGAACAGAACCAGAACCCACAGGAGGACGGCCGGAAGCAACCTGTTTCTGGCGAGCATCTTCCCTATGATAGGAGCCTCTAGGTCAGAGCTCCGATCGAGTAGCGCCGATTGTACTGTTTTGGCGAGTATAGAATGAAGCAAACGTCGGCATTCGACCACCTGATACAATTTTAATTTCTGGAAAATTACACGGATACTCCCTCTCCTTTTTTCGATTTGCATTAATCATCTTTGATTTCAAGGGTTGACCCGTCATGTTTTATTTACCCAGGAGTACAAAATGCAAAACGGCCAAAAGTGAGGGAGCATTAATATAATTTTCCCTTTGATTTACGAAGAAATAGGTAAATTAGGATTTAAGTTAGATAGGTAAGAATTTATATTGCAAAATGTAGGGAAAGCATTTATCAAGTCAAAACCATTGTTTTCATATTGTTTTCATTTTGTCTAAAAACTTTTCTAGAAATTTATACAACAATAATCTTTTAGTTCTTAAAATTGGAGTGTTTTTGAAAAAGTTCTAAAAAACTAATTTCGAAACTAGTTTGTCCAACACGGTTCTTGTTTGAAAACAGTAACACAATCTCAAAAATATTCTATAAGAAAAAATCAAAAATCAAAATCAAAACTACAGCCAAATTGAGTCAGCAGTCTATTGGTTGGAATATCATTATTCTACATTTGAATATGTTAGTGGAAACCTGTTAACTATTGGTTACTTTTAAGCTTTTTCAAGGCTAAGAAGTTTAGGTTCCTTTTAATTTGAAAGATTTTTCTTCAGTAGGAGAATTTAGTAAAAAATTACTAGTTGAATTAGTTTCTTTCATAAATACACGTTATAAATTCACGAGTCCTAATCAATTAAACCACCTTGAACGCAACAAAAATAACCATCTATAATTACATTTTTCTACATAATATGATTCATCATCAAAATCCCAAAAGCTTATGTTTAATTGACGTAATACTTTTGTTCTTTGTGTTATAAATTTTCATAACCAATCCCATCATTTATCGAGAGATTAATTAAGTCACCCTAATAATACTTGTTGCTTGAATGTCTTTCAACAGCTAACCTTCAAAGGAAAGCAAATTAAAAAAAATGATGTGTGAGCACATTTGTTTTACAATCCTAGTCGATCTTGTTGAATTAAAGACTAGCCTTTAGATGAAAGTACCATTTGGTTTAGAGTAGGTAGCATTGATGTCCTCAAGATCTTAGTCTTGCACTTAAAAATTGCATTTTGTAGTCTCTAATGCATGTTTTTATCCAATTTCGGGCTAAAAATTAGTTAAAAAGTCATAATTGAATTTATATCACGTACTTGGATAATTTATATAATATTTCAAAGTACTTTTTTTTATTCTCAATGAACTTGAAATTGCTTATTGTCTAGTAAAAAATGAGCTGCTTGTTGTCTAATAGATAAAGAGAGAGAATAAATAGGTGTAAGTATTGCAGTTGCCTTTCCAAGTAAATTCTAGTAGATGGGATTTGATTTTGACGCCGCGGGGGGGGGGGGGGGGGGGGGGGGGGAGGGGGGAGGAGGGGTGGGGATTGAATAGCTTCAATTATTGCCGTTCGCTTTCCAAGTAAAACCTAGGTGATGGGTTTTGAGAGAGAGAGAGAGAGAGAGAATAGCTTTGAGTATTGCAATTGGCTTTCCAAGTAAATACTAGTTGATGGGTTTTGATTTCCCTTTACAGCTTGTTTAGAACTTTGAGGAGGAAAAGAAAAAGTTTGATTTCTTTTCTGTTTGATTCCACTTAGGAGGGAGAAAAATAAAAAGAAAAGAAAAAAAGGAGAAAAAAATTTTAATCTCTCTTTCTTCTTTCTTTTTACTTTTCTCTCTTTTTCTTCACAAAATCAAATAAGAAAGAAAAAATAAATTTTCTTTATTTTCTCTTTTCCTCTTTTCCCTTCCCTTCTCTTTTCTTCTCTCGCTTTTCCCAAGTTCCAAACATACTGTTAGATTTTGCTTATGATGTGTTACTTTCCCTTTCTGATTTTATTCGATGGGTAGCTTTGTTGTTACAAAAGCTTTGTCTTTTGTCAATGCAAATTTCGTTTAATTGAAATGATAAGAATGTCCTCTCGCCATATGCTAATGAATAAAAAGTAATATTATTTTTGAATTCTAAATTTGTTAATGAAAAACCCAACAAAAATAGCTTTTTAATTATTTTATTTTTATATATTTTCCCTGTCCTTTTCCTCCATAAATTTAAAATCCAAACTTAATGTTAGAGTTTTCAAGTAAAGCTTGTTCAAGCAAAATTTTAAAGTGCCATGCAATTGAACGATAAAAAATGTAAAACAAACTAAATTATTGAAGCAGGGGCTAGGTTCATTAAAAATTTATTCAAGATCAATTTATTATATAAACAAATTATGTTTTAATACATTTTGAAACTCATTAATTTTACGAGCTCAGTTTGATAATTTTTTTATAGAGTAAAAAACTCAAAATACTCAACCTTGACTTGTGATCCACTCAATTAAAACACATTTGAGATGAAATTATTATTATTATTATTTTTATATAGGAACATTTGAGATAAACTTAAAAAATAAAAAGTAAAGTTTGAATACTTTTTAAATGAAGCTTCAACAACTTACTATAAAACTAAACTCGTTCACAACTCTATTTTAAAATTTGCATTTAAAGAGGCCACGTATCAAAAAGTGAGAACAACAATCTGCCACAAAAATGACACAGATCTTAATCATCAAAACTTATCTAGTTAATTAATGGACTTTTTCTCATACGAAGGGGAGTTTAGAAAGAAAAGAAAATTATAAAAATTTACTAGGAAAAGGAAAATGGCGGGAAACAGAGCACAAAGCGAAGGGGACAAGATAAGGTATTTATTTCATTTTTTCAAAAGTAACCATGATCAAGGACATCTTAAGCGTCTAACGATGGAGCTTCAAAAACTCCCCAAATGTAGGCCTCTGGCTCTCCTGAAGAAAAGAGCTCTCTCGAGTCTCGAGCTCTAAACTCGTCTCCCACCATTTTCTAATAATCATTTCTTTTCTCTTTCCTCTCCTTCCTTCGATTCCTCGCAAACCAATCCACAAACACAACCCTTTTCAAAAGAACCAATTCACTTGGAGATCCAATCGAATCCGCTTGAGTAGATCCATCTATAGATTACAGAGAGAGAGAGAAGGGGGGAAGAGGTTTGGGAATGAAGGAAATGGGGAGCTTGAATTACAAGATGTTTGGATGCATCAACAGGAAGTTCAGGATCAATGAGGCGGAGCCACCGCGGGACGTGAAGGAGGCCTTCGCGGAGTACGCGGGGAGGGGGTCGTCGCACATGTCGGCCTATCAGTTCTTCCGGTTTCTGGTCGAGTTTCAGGGGGAGGTAGGGTCCACCATCTCCGACGCGGAGCAAATCATCCACCAGGTTATTCATCGCCGGCACCACTTGACCAAGTACACTCGCCACGGTTTCACCCTCGACGATTTCTTTCACTACCTCTTCTTCAACGATCTCAATGGCCCTATCAAATCGCAGGTCCCTCTCTCTCTCTCTCTCTCTCTCTCTCTCTCTCTCTCTCTCGCATTTTCGTATGTATGTATCTATATCCATGTATCTATATACCCACGTAACCGGTTAGCCCAGTTGTCTAACCAACTGGGTTGGCCCAGTTAGGGCTCTTGGTCTCCCTCGTCATTAACTGCATATACAGGCATATAGATATACGAGTTTGGGAAAACTATGAAGGAAAAATTGGTTCAAGCTTCGAGTACTTTTACTTGTTGGGGGCTTGACAAAGCAAAAAGCATATACTCAATTGAGGTTAATTCAATTATTTGGTCCATAAACAAAATTGTGCAGTTATTTGACTTTATCAAATATCACGGCTGCAGTTTAATTTTTTTGGTAATTCAAGATGAGGTATAAGGTTTTCAATTTACCTGTTAGATGAAGTCCTTCTGGTTATTTTAGCAACCAAACACAATGTATTTGTCATTAGTTTCTATGTGGATATAGAAACAGGAGAAAACTTATTAAGATTGTTTGATAAGTGCAACAAATTATACTGAGTGCAATGGGCTAAGAAGCATGGTGGTGTAATGCCCGACTAAAACCATGGCCTTGAAGAGAGGCGGATTGGCAGATCAGATTCACATAGCTGGCCTAAAAAGAGAGGTGGTGGAACAAGACTTTGTTTAGTTGAAACGCTGACTTGGGCATAAATTCAGCAATTAAAGCATATAATTAATTACAGTTGTCAGACTCAAAGCCCTTCTATTTCTTTTAATTATAATCAGTGGTATCTTGCAATTTTTCTTTTCTTTTTTTTTTTTGAGTAAACTATTCACATGTAATATATAAAAATATTTTTTTGTTGTGTTCTTGCTGTGTCAGGTCTTGTATTTTTTAAAATCACCATGTCGGCATATTCATGTTCTGTCGTATCGTGTTGCGTGTTCATGCTTCTTAGCATGTGCCATTGGAGTCATTGTCTACCTTCTATGTTATTATTGTTCGTCTCTCTCTCTCTCTCTCTCTCTCTCTCTCTCTCTCTCTCTCTCTCTCTCTCTCTCTCTCTCTGTTTTTAGTTTTATGTTTGCATTTTGGATAGAATTCCTTGAACAATTCTAGCATAAACAAGTTTAAACTTGCCCTTGACAAGTCATGTTATTTCAGGTTCACCATGATATGACTGCTCCATTGCAACATTACTTCATATATACAGGTCACAATTCCTACCTAACTGGGAACCAGCTGAGCAGTGATTGTAGTGACTTACCAATCATAAGGGCTCTGCAAAGATGTGTGAGGGTAATAGAACTAGATTTATGGCCAAATTCCGCAAAAGATGATGTTCATGTTCTTCATGGAAGGTTTGGACTCGTTCCAGATTGGTCCTCCTTTTTTGAGTTGATCACCTATATATGTTTACCTGTATCATGTGTTGCAACTTGCAAAGACTTTGTTTGTGTACTTTGGTCCTTGGTCATGGGTAGGAAAATCCTGAGAAATATAAGCATCATCCTTAATGGAAATCTTATCTTTAGTTAGCTGTCTTTTAAATCATATCTGGGAAGGGAAGCTTTTCAGATGTTGGTTTCTTTGTAATACATAATCTTTGAACCAAATGTTGGTTGTTTATTCAAAAGATCACAAATGATATACTAACTGTAAATCAAAACTGGTACTTTTTGTTCCATTCTGTTGGGGAATTCATGACACAATTCAGGTAATTTTTGGCTTGGGATAATTGTTGGTTATACACTCAGATCAGGTAAATTTTTATAGGGCTTGCTCCTATTGCATTTGCTAAATAGATTAAAACTTGAACTCTTTACTGTGAATCTACTAAAAAATTTGAATATGTTTCATTTTCCTGAGTTCATTATTGACTTGTGTTAATGTTTGGAATAATATCAACTTCTGAATGAATCTAGGACCCTGACAGCTCCTGTGCCACTCATCAAATGCTTGAAGTCCATTAAAGAATATGCTTTTGTTAAATGTCCCTACCCTGTTATAATTACTTTGGAGGACCACCTCACAGCAGACCTTCAGGCTAAGGTTGCAGAGGTTAGCTTCTTCTTTTTTTCAATTATTTCTTTTACCTTCATGATTTTGTATTATCAAAACACGACTTTTGATATCAATGTTTCTCTTGTAACAAGAACTAAATCTTCCTGTAGATGGTTACTCAAACTTTTGGAGAAATGTTGTATTACCCTGAGTCGGGGTGCTTGGAGGAATTTCCTTCACCAGAAGCCTTAAAGCATCGAATTATTCTTTCGACCAAGCCACCGAAGGAATACCTTGAATCTAAGCATTTGAAGGACAGAGGAAATGCCTCACCAGCAGAGAGGGATTCATCTGATGAAGAAGCATTGGGAAAGGAGATACCAGACCTTACAGCTGAGCAGGATCCTGATGACAGGGTGAGCTCAGAAATAAACTTGTTTTATCAGTTTATCATCTAGAAATGGAATTTACTTCATTGTGTAATAGCTTTTAAGGTGATCAATTATTTCAACACGTTAGAATTTCCTCATGGTTAGCAGAACGACACCGATCAAGATGATGAAGACAGTGATGGCTGTGAGCAGAAATCATGCCAGCTGGGAGCACCTCAATACAATCGTCTGATTGCAATTCATGCTGGGAAACCAAAGAATGGGTTGAAAGAGGCATTAAGGGTTGGAATCGATAAAGTTAACCGTCTTAGCTTGAGTGAAAAAGCACTTGAAAAGGCAGCAGCATCTTATGGAACTGATGTTGTGAGGTATTCACTTCTATGTGCTTAATGTCTCCGAGAAAACTTCAAATGTTTACATTTTTGCTGAGTGGTTAATCTCTGCTGTTTGTGGTCTTTTCTCTTTCCCCCTTCACAGATTCACACAGAAGAATATTCTTAGGGTATACCCAAGGGGCACCCGAGTCACCTCCTCAAATTTCAAGCCACTTACTGCATGGATGCATGGAGCTCAGATGGTCGCATTCAATATGCAGGTTAGTTTTGAAGTTCTGGTGTCTTCACAAAATTTTGTTATTCATACTTTTTCGTGCTCATCACTAATATTTTCTCTATTTGTTAACATTTTCTTTGCGTGGTTTGATTAGTTACTGATGTACAAGAGTTCTAGGAAACCTAGAATAAAGCTGCCTACAACTAGTTTTTCTACTGGGTTAGGTTTAGGGCTCTAAAGCAGGGAAGTTCTAGGGTTTGTTGAATGAAAATGAATAGAATTTGGCTTCATTTCCCAAGAGACAACTTGCTGGATTTTCAAAAACAAGCTGCTTAAATTCTTTGGGCAACAGCTATTTATGGTGTGGAATTACGGCCAAATTGGCGGAAACAGCTGGGTCTAGATGCGATTGGGTAAGGTTATGGAGCTGAAAGGGTGATTAATCTTGGGTTGTGCTCAATAACCCGGCAATAGTGTTTTGCCTTCTTTCAAAGAGAAGTGGAAGAAGTAGAAGGAGAGAGGAATAAACCCTTCACCCTCACACAGTGGCGGGGCCAGAAAATTCAACCTAGGGGTAACCATTAATCGCAACCAAGATATTTTTTTGGTTTTGGTAATCAACAATAAACACTTGACTTTCATGTATATGTACATATGTAATGTACATAAACGTATAAATGTAATATATAAATGGTCTTTAAAAAAATAACTATCCATGGGGTATTTATAAATTTTTAGGGGACAAATTCAAAAATATTTCTAAAACTTTAGATAAAATCTTACTTATAAAATTTGAGGGGGGGCATTTTATGAACTTTTAGGGGGCAAATTGAAAACAAAATTATAATTGTAAGCAAAAATGTAATTTTTAAAAAATTGAGGGGGGCTGCCCCCCTCTGGGCGTGAGCTGGCTCCACTCCTGCCCTCACATGGGTTAAGCAAATTCACATCAATTAAACATATCGTTATAGACTTTCATAGGTCTTGTACTCTATGTAATAATGCAACCAAGAATAGCTATAGAAGGAAATGATTTTTTCATTCAAACAGGTTCTGTGTTTGTTCCTGCTTCTTCATCTCCCGTTATGACTCTTAAAACTGCCCAAACTGGCGTGTTTCTTTGCCAAGAATAACCTCTTACCTGTGGATGTCAGGTGCAGGGAAACTTTTCTCTTTACAGATTTAATGGTATAGTTTGACCTGTTTGTGCACTTTATTGGTGGGGGTAAAGAAAAAGGTAATCTCTCTTCTGAAGTGTGTCCCCACTGAAGTTCAACTATAGGCATGTAGATGTAAGTTAATTGTTGCTATGAGATACGTTGGAATCTGGTGCCCCAAAATGATGGGCAGTTTGGGCCCTCTCTTCCTTGGGCACGAGATAATGTGTCCGGAGTCCCTCTCTTCCTCACAGTTTGGGGCTTTGGCCCCAACAAGATACGTTCCATTTGCCCCAAAATGTCAAAGATGGAAGAGAGGCAAAAAAAATATATCAAAATAGATTTTCTTGGCATTGTCTGAACATCTTCTCTCAATTCCAGATTTATGTATTGCCATATCCTCTATACTCATAAGCAATTAGGTCTAACCCTCTACAACCCTCATCCTCTTCCCATGAATAAAGAGATAGCAGAAATCCTAAAAAAAGAATTTGAGTTAGTTTCTTTTGTTGTTTTTCTTGCGGAATAGGGATATGGCAAATCACTCTGCTTGATGCATGGGATGTTCAGATCTAATGGAGGGTGTGGTTATGTGAAGAAACCTGATTTTCTCATGGAGAAAGGTCCAAAGAATGAGGTATTTGATCCTAATGCAGCACTGCTGGTGAAAACAACTTTAAAGGTCGGTTAGTTGACATGGCTTCATGGTGAATTTCATTTTTCTGATGATATCATCCTGGAGCATTTATTTATTTCTTTAACAGGTGCGAGTATACATGGGAGATGGATGGCGTCTAGATTTTAGCCATACATACTTCGATACGTACTCACCCCCAGACTTCTACACAAAGGTTAGTCGGGGTAAACATTGTTTTTCTTTTTTGTCAGTTTTGGGCTAAGTTTCATTGTTCTAGCAGAGATGGGATCTCTTGCTGCCATAGTTCAAAATTGCTACCAAAATCCACATCTTGTTATGTTTTGTCATTTGTGGGATTTATGAGATATATTCAGGTGGACAGACACATACATTAGTTGGTTGGATTAAAGGAATGACTTAACGGGAAGGCATTAGCTAACTTGGTAAAGTCTCTTGGTACTCGTAAAAAAGACAATACTGCACGTTAATTTTACTGTTTTGAAAGTTTTCAACTAGTTCAAAGATTTATGTCAAAATGCTTGTGTTGGTATTTATGATCATATATAAGATTGTTTTATTCATATATATATATATATTTGTGGGGTTGGGGAACGGAGGTGAGTTGAAAGCCGAGAAAATTCATATCTATCTCCCGCCAAATCTGTATGGCAGGTTTATATATTTGGAGTGCCAGCAGATGCGGCCAAGAAGAAAACAAGGATAATTGAGGATGACTGGGCTCCTGTTTGGGATGAAGAGTTCACATTTCTGTTGACAGTTCCGGAGCTTGCTCTGCTTCAAATCCAAGTACGAGAGCACGACACATCTGAGAAGGACGACTTCGGTGGGCAGACCTGTTTGCCTGTATCCGAGCTGAGACCAGGAATTCGAGCAGTCCCGCTCTATGACAAAAAGGGAGAGAAGCTTAGATCTGTAAATCTTCTTATGCAGTTTCAGTTTTTATGAATTCCATGGTCTCTAGTTTTTCAGATGCATGCTGGAGCTCATCACTAGATTTTTGGTCCTAGGATTTGCAGATTCTGTAATTGCTGTAAAGTGTAGGTTGCAACTTGGTTAGAAAAAACAATAAAACAATAAAACAAGAAGAACAGAACTTGATGGATGAGGATGACACTCTTCTATGTCCTTTTGCTTGCTTCTGTACATTGGAGCTATATGGTAAGCAATTTTGCAGGCCGTCAATACCCTTGATAATGGACAATATCATTGTTATGCTAGTTTCTTGTAATAACTCTGCAAATTCCAAAGATGTTTGTGCGAACCACAATCTTGGTGCCCATGGATAATGTCTAGATATGTTAGCCCCAATATTGTGATTATGCTGAATCTTTACCGGTTTCGGCTTTTATCTGTAGTTAGTTATTGATGGGCATTCTTTTGTGGGTAATTGCACTTTATCTTTTGTGGTTTTAACAAAAATCACATGAGCCCTATAGTTTAAAAGTGAAGGCAAATGTTGTGATTTAGATTTTTTTGCTAAATGAATGGACTTTGATGGATTAGATAAAATGACGAAAATATTTATACAAAAGTTAGTCCTTTATTTTATTTTGACATAAAAGGTAAAAATTATTTTTTTAATGATTTATTTTGACAAGATAAAATGACGAAAATGTTCTTATGACAATTGCAGAGTTATGTGCTGGTAAACGTGGCGTGCTATTCAGACAAATGTGTTTTCTTTATTCATTCAACTTATAGTTAATGCATTTCTATTAAAAAACTTTACAGTTTGAATTTTGCAAAAGTTTAGTCCTTTATTTTAACATAAAAGAACAAAATAATTATTTTAATCATTCATTTTGGAGACATAAAATAACGAAAATGTTGTTATGACACAATCGCATGTTGGTGAATGCAGCCTAAATGTGCTTGGCTTATTCATTCAACTTACAGTCATCGCATTTTTATTAAGGGTTTGTTTAGTTCTGGCTTTTTTAAGTTTTTCTGAGCTGATTTTTTTGACTTGCAGGTAAAAAAGTTAATTTTTTTTTTCTTTTATGCTTATCATAGCTAATAAAAGCAGAAGAACTAATTTTTTTTGGCTTATATTCTAAAAAGTAAAATGAATAAAGCTAAGACCCTAAAGCTCTTTACAAATTGAAAATTATTGAGTTAGACGGGGATGATTATAAACGGTCTTGGCATGAAGAAATTAGGGTTGCGGCGGCTTTGTCGATAAGTTCATATCATGAATTACCAAATGAAGCAAGTCTCAACATGTGTGCTCATGTTATGGTTTTGGGCGCACAGCGAAGACATGGTCCACTCCACAGCAAAGCTACATGAAATACAACAAAAGGGGTGTGGTGTGAAATAAAATTCAGCCAACCAAGGCACGAGTTCTAACCCATGTCTGTGGAGGCTTCGTTGTTAGACTGGAACTTGGGTCAAGGAAACATAAAGACCATCTCCATCAGAATCACTGCCATAGTTATACATACTGTAACATACATATACATATGTATGTATGTATGTCTATATATATGGGTATGTGCATGGACGGAACTAGCAAGGGACAGTGGGGCCATGCCTGCTCTACTTTGATAAAATTATATTTAACCCTTATTGATTTTGAGTATTTTTACAATAAGGGTGTATATTAGTCCCTAAAATTCTAAATTTTTTTCTTTTGATCTTTTAAAATTCAAGAATTTTTTTTGAACTCTAAAATTTTTTTACATTAACCTTCCAAAAATTAACATATATGTGCTTTAATCCCTCAACAAAATTTAAAAGAATTTACCTTGACCTTCGAATTTTTATCTTAGCCTCTCAAAAAATTTAAAAAATTTAACCTTTTTGTGACCCCTCAACAAAATTCCTGATTCTGTCTCTAGTATGCCCCTGATATGTGATGAAACAAAGATTTAGGCTTATTGTGTAGCCTAAACAAAACAAAACAACACAAAGATTTAGGCTTACTGTGTAGCCTAAACAAAACAAAACAACACAAGTTTGTGTCTTGGGGACAATTTGGTGTTTGGTGGGGTTTTTAAGGTGATTTCATTTCGGAGGTTGAGAGCTTGAAGCGAGTATGGTTTGGTGGGTAAAGCCATGAGAAAATAATGGTTTCCAAAATGCATCAGATGGGGGCTGAAAATGAGGAGTCAGCTGCTTTTAAATTGTGATTAGCTCCAATTGCTAAGCTCCTCGAGTCGTGTGTATAAGAAACAGCTACAATTAGAATGTTTCACCATTAATAACCCACTATGCTCATCATCTGCTGGATCATCAAACTTCCACTTGCATTGTTTATCTTCGAAGGAATCTGTCATCGATTTTATTTTTACAGAATATTTATATTAAGAATTCTACCATGATGATATGAAATTAATACATTTTAAATTATGAGTAAAATGATGGGTATTTTAATTTAAATTTTAAAATGAAAGATCTACAAATGAACATATCATTATATATAAAAATTCTATTTATACAACATTACTCTTTTGACTAACTGGACTAAAACCCACCCACCAAAAGGGGGAATGAAAGAAATTGCATTAAATTCTTTTGTTAAAATCGAAACCTTGTGTTAGAGCCAAAAAAGAGAGAGAGAACCAAAAAAAAAACACCAAAGAGGGGGATGAACTGTTATCCTATCCATGTGCTGTGTACATAGATTTTATCAAGCAACATAGTAAATAGGAAACAAAGAGGGAGGGAGGTCACCGGCCACCCATAAAAACCCCACCTTTCTACAGTTATCACCAATTTAACTTTTTCTACAAATTTATTACCATCATTATTACTGAATTAAATTTTTTTAACTGAGGTGTTGAATCATTTGATTGCTATTTAAGGTTGGAGGCACCGTCTGATTCAATAAATTTCTATAAAGAGGCTCACGGGTGTCCACAATACAGTAGTTAAAGATTTGGAATCTCATATGTGGACCCTACACGTGTCCATTTCAAGATAAACTACTACCCTACCTCCCTCCCATCTCTCTTTTTTTTCTTTGGCATTTCTTAATTGACTTCTTTATTGAAATTTCAAAGTCAAATCCTAAATATAATCGAGCCCAAAGCGTAAGCTTTAAACATACATGTATCTATCAAAAAGATTAGAGCACAGTGGTCGATGGTGGACTTCTTTCACCTGTGGGGCTTTACTTTGTCAAGTAGACAAAAAGGCATCTTCATGTAATCTATGTAATTCGTGTGCATTACGGTCTTGTACGAAGGTTAAATGTCTAGACATATTATATCAAAATAAACAAAATCAAGTATTATACCATGACAAGATCAAATATGGCAAAGATCAACTCTACTTTTTTCAACCCAATTTGATCTTATCCGGCAATCCAATTGAAGCGTGTGCTTTTTTTAATATTTTTTTATCATTAAAACTGTCTTAGTAAGAGATAAATATTAGATTATGTGAGTGTTCTGTCATCAATGAAAAAATGTTTGTTACAAGAACAATGAGGTTGAATTCACCGGCTTTGCTTCCGAGCATAGTGACAGGTTGATTTTTATGCTAGAATATAAAATTTTAAATTCAATTTCTATTCTTATTTATTACAATTATTCATAAAATTTACTTAGTTCGTATCGCTCCCCACACGGACTCAAAAGGAAACCTCTTCCGACCAAGTCATGCGCACGCACGCACTCACTCAAAACATTCCTGAAACGTATATTTGTGTGTGTACTTTTGCTTTTACGAATCTATATAATACACAGTTTAATAGAAAGAGAGAGAGAGAGGACCATTGTCACTTAAAAAATGAAGAAGAATTAGCTCCTTAAAAAAATAAATCATGTAATGCTTCTTGTGGCTGTCGTGTTGACAGAATCCTAAGCTACAGCCTGTTAGATGAAATCTCTAACTTTTTACACTCCAAAAGTATATCCAAATCAATCAGCCAACAAAAACAAAACAAAACAAAAAATGGGGAAAAAAAATCAGTTTTTTTTTGGTTAGGGGGAAATTGAATGGAGTGAGTTTTTCACTCCGAAGCAATGGAGATTGGACCGCTAGAGATGCTGCCATGGCTGTCATCACACAGAGCCAATGCTCGTTCCAAATTAGCAACAATGTCAGCCATGGTTGGCCTATCTTTCCCCTCCAAATTCACACAATGCATTGCAGCGTATGCCACCAGCTCAACCGCCTCTGCCTCATTCAGCTCCGGCGGCCCAACCCTCGGGTCCAAAATCTTGGCCATTTCTCCGGCCATAATCACAGGCACCGCGAAATCCACCACACTCGTCGGTTCTCCCCCATTTTCACTGGCCTTGAATATGGCTCTCTTTCCGGTCAGGAGCTCAAGCAATACCACTCCAAGGCCATAAACATCACTCTTTGCTGTTAGCACATTTAGACCATAATATTCTGGATCGATATACCCAACTGTTCCGGCTGCCTTCATCGGCCTATAATCTCGATCAAACTCTGGACCCATTAATGACAATCCAAAATCAGACACTCTAGCAGTCCAATTCGCGTCAAGCAAAATGTTTGAGGACTTGATGTCTCGATGTATAATCGGTGGAACTGCATAATTATGTAGATATTCGATGCCACGAGCTGCGTCTAATGAGATTTTGATCCTCATTTTCCATGAATTCAACAAGCTGCTACTCTTCTCGACATTATTCCTGTCATGTAGATGATCATAAAGGGCTCCATTCTTCATGTGCTCATAAACCAAGAGCCTTTCATCTCTCTCGTCGCAATACCCAACAAGCCTAACCAAGTGTTTGTGGTGTAGTCTGGATAAAAATGCTAATTCTGAATCAAAAGCAATCTCTTTTTCTTGAAACTTCTTGGTCTTGGGACATGTTTCTCCCCTTTTAATGGCAACCTCTCGACCATCCCATAATTTTCCTTTGTAAACGACGCCAAAGCTACCGGCACCAATCTTGTTCTCCAGGGAGAAATTGTTGGTGGCGGCAGCCAGGTCCAAGAAAGAGAACTCCTCCGCCCTGTCTGCGTGTTTGGTTGAGGTTCCGCTCCTCTGGCGCCTCATTGCTCTGGAGCCCTGTCGCCTAATGGTGGATGAACGCGAAGGCGGGCTGTTGTTTGATGCTTGGCCAGCATTTGAATTGGAGCCAGTAACAGTTGGTTGCACTGAATTGTGAATCTTCTTGTTCCCAAAGCAAACACCAGTCCACAAGCAGTAAATTATGGTGCAAATGCCTGAAAAGACCCCAACTGAGCCTACTATGGCAAAAGCCAATAAACCCTTTCTCAAAGCCTTGGAAGGAGATGATGGAGTGAGCGTAACTGGTGTTGCAGGTGGTGGTGGTGGTACACTTGGTGGCTCTGAAATTGGAATCCTACAAGGTCTACATATAGAACCAAAACCAGAACAGAGCGTTTGAGACTCGGGATATATACCACAATTACTACATGGAGACTGAACGCATGGCCCTGGAAGTATCTTTGGCAATTGAAGCTCAACCCCCAAGGAAGAATCATCAGTAGGCCAACCTGGCCCCCAACAAATGATCTTAAAATTACTTGTAGTCAATCCACAAGTAAAGTTCAATCCTGCAACAATTGATTCAAAGTAGACCCCTTCTGTCAAATTGCTAGAAAACTCTCCCCCGCCGCCCCAGCAAACCACCAAGCCATTCGATCGAGTGGCGCAACTATGATTGGCACCAAGCGCCAAGCCAGAGTACTCGAACGCCGAATTGGACGGAACATCCAATTGTCCAGAGTCATTACTTCCTTCACAGATTACAAAACCAGTAAGATTCAACCCACAAGCATGACTTTCTCCAACGACAATATTTGACATAGATGCATTGACGAACTGAGCCTGAATACGACTCGCCATTGCTGTATTGCTTCCCCAACAGTTGACCCTGCTGGTATTCATCAAAACTCCGCAAGAAAACCCTAACCCAGATGAGATTGAACGAAATTGGGAAGACCCATCTGGCAACTGAGCCGATTTTCTCCCTCTCCAGCACCGAACGCTTCGAGTACCGTTCGTTAGCCCGCAAATTTGGTCGTCCCCCAACGTGAGGTCTTGTAACAGCACCGAATAATTGTAGTATATTCTCTTGGGGGTGAAGTTGGAGTTCCAGCAGAGGAGGCTGAAGCCGCCGGACCTCACGGCGCAGAAGTTGTCCCGGCCGCCGGCGAGGTAGTCGAAGGAGATGTCCGGCCCGATGTCCATGACCTGGCCGTTCCGCCAGCATTTGATTCGCCTAGTCTGCTGTTCGGCGACGATGCCGCAGACGGTTGCGGACCCGTAGATGACGGCGACGGTTGTGGCTGACCCGCCGAGGCCATGGACTGGAACTGGCGGAGAAAGGACGGCAACGAGGGTAATAATAGCAACGACGGCGATGGCTGTCGTCATGTAATGGAATGAGAATTAACAGCGATGAGGCTGCGCTCGGTTCTAGTCCCCTTCATTGACGGAAACGGCTGAGAGAGAAGGGGAATCCTAGAGGGAGAAACAGACTAAAGATTTCCATTCAAGGTGTATATATATATATCATCAGTTTACAACAAAAGGCTTCGCTGAACTGAACAACATATGTGTTCAGGGACTGCTAGGGAGACCCAAGTCGTAAACCAGGAGCATGCACTCAGCACCTTGATTTCGACACCTGTCCATGTGTAACACATTTTTGACTCTTTGTCATGGTTCACGAAGCACATGCAAAACGAAGGCACGGTTTTAATAATATAGGTCTGAAAACATTTACGTATAGCGGCGTCAATGGCACAGTTGATTTTTTTTTACGCTTTTCACAGTAATTTTTCTTCCTAGTTTTCAATTCTCTCATGCGGGGAAACCCAAAAGAGTACTTTCCATTATCATTGCCCGGTTGACTTTTTACCCAAATTTCCTATTTTAATGTAAATTCTGCACGGCATGTTTGGATCCAGGGAAAGTGGAGGAAATTGTTCATGACTTTCTTTCAAAGGTTGTCTGGGTCATTGAGATAAGTTATAAATTATTTTTAAAAATAAGTTTTTTTAAAAAATATAATTAAATATAAACTGATTCGTTCATCTAAATATATTTTAAAAAAGTTATAAGTATAAGTTATCAGTTACTAAATAAGTTATATCCAAACACTCTTTTATTTTACTAGTTTATAATTTAAACTTAAAAAGTCACTAATGGAGTTTCCTTATTTTTATAAAAATTTACTTATGTAATTTACTCACTTTTTAAAAATTTATTTTAAAAAATAATTTTTAAAATAACTTATAACTTATGATTTATAAGCTATCTATCAAACACCCCATAACTAGAAGTAGGATAATAAGTTAAGAGGATAGTCAAATTTTTTTTTTTTAACTTTTTATTCATTTTCCTTTCTCTCTCTTTACATTCCCTTTCTACCTACTCTTTCCTTCTGCTTCCATCCAAGCAAAATGAATATTTTTAGGTTTCAATATATGATTATCGAAAGATGATCTAGAATTCTGATTTTCAAATCCAAAGGGGAATCAAACTAGTCAAAAACCATGAATCTGTGGCAGCAGAGAGAGAGAGGGGTACTTGGGTTTCCTACTTTGGTTCATATGCAAGTAAATTTCTTAGAACCCAAACGGGTCAAACACGTTAGGGAGAGACCAGGGTGACGGGAAAAGGTGTGCTTGGTTACTCGGAAACCTTCCGGAATGCAATTCCAATTGGTATTTTACACCCTTGGTTCTTTCCATGAAACTGCTTGGAATTTGTGGACTAATTGACATGACAATAACCTGATGGTATAGTTTATCCATAGTACAATAGAATTAAAATATTTCTTGATTCGAGCATAATATTTACTTAGAGGTTAGGCACATATGTGTGTAACTCAGTTTCTTTCTCAATTTCCTTTTTTAGTTACCACGCTATGCAGCATGCTGAGTCTTTTATGCAACTGAATTTGGGTGTTAATATTATAGATTTATCCAATTAGTTATAAAACGTTATTAAAAGGCAACAGTTTTATATGTCATTAATAACGATGGTATTTTTGGAAATTACAAAAGATACATGGCTTCAGAAAGAGAGACCAAACTGGTGCTCTCCCTTGTATGCTAGTATAGATGAAAAAACTTTCCAATTGTTGACCTCCATGTATGTGGAAGGTTAGAAAAGTCATTTTACTTTTAGGGTTTTACTTCTTGAAAACACAAATTTTGGGGTGTTAAAAAGGAAAATTTTCTAATAAAGGGTTTTAGAAACTTTAGCACAATTAAAGAAACTAATTAAAAACTCCTTAAAAAAAAAGGGTTGTGGTCCTTTGTGGAAACTCTCCAAAATCATGTCGCATGATTTTTATGTTTTTTATGCTCTTAAATCCTATTTATCAACAATAACATATAATTGTTGTAATGAGTTTCCATAGATATTGTGTGCCGTCATTACTTAAATTGATCATAAAAAATATTTTAACAGTTTGTATTGCTTTTTTTTTAGCTTTTTAATTAATTTTCTTCTAAATATCATATTTGATCTTATATCACTTAAAACATCTAGGGTTGCTGCTTTCCGTAGAGTTTTAGATCATGTTTAATGTTTCGCTTTCCAGGCTTCCATCTTCCATATTGGTAACCATGTCTAGATGCCATGAAAATTTTCAAAATTCATAGCCGACAACTTTTTCTTTACTCTTTGATGACCAGATCAAAAAATTTCATCAAATGAATTTACTTTTCTGCATGAAATAGCGGCCTAAGTGACTAAGTCTCTCCATTATAATTTCCCTTTTCAGGTTAACATCAAGAAGGACTAATAACGATCGAAGAATGTTTCTTCTACTTTCTGGAAAATTTTGGACTAATAACAATCGAAGACTGTTTCTTTTAAGCAAAGTTTTGTCCTATGATTATTGCATTTACAGAAGACACCGTCTCCAGTAGAAAATTTTTTATGCATGAAACTGACACTTAAAAACGATGAATGCCGAAATATCAAATGTTGATAATTTTCATATAAATTCTTATGGAAATAATATTCTGGATTTTATCTTTCTGTATGAACCTACTTTGATAAGTGAAGCTCATGTCCGGACCCTGACACAACATGATAAGAAGTCATATATGCAGTGACGGAAACATAAATCTTGTTGAGAGAGGTCTAAGGTAAAAAAAATTTGAATGTTGATTGGTAAAGGTAAAATTTTTTGAATTTTGTGGGAGACCAAAGTAAAATAATTTTGAATTTTGAATGGCCGAAAAAAAATTTTCTGAATTTCTATTGTTGCACGTGGGGGGGATACACTATTTCTTATCATAAATTTTCAAAATTTATAAGATCTATACCGAATTTTGTCAAAGTAGAGGGGGCCATAACCCCCCATGGTCATAAGATAGTTCTGTCCCTGTATACATGTAGTCAAAGGTGTTCAAGCCAATTTATGTGCACGTCAACTAATCCATTACTCAATCCAGTTAAAAGCAAGCCATCCGTCCGGACTAAAGTATTCACAAGAGATAAATTTCTCGCAATTTGACTGCAAGAGTTGAACTTCAATTGGCCAACATGAAAGTTACACCAACTTACCTCAATCATATTGTAAATTGTTATTATTTCCCTTGTACTACAGGTGGGAATAGTAATGGGCGTATTGAAAAAGTTTAGAAAGAAACTGTACTTCTTTTCAAGAGGTAATAGTACTCCAAACTTGGTGGAATATGAAATTCAATGACCCCTCGGACTCGATCCGAATTTGGGATTTTAAAAGGGTGGAGTAGTTAAATATGAACCTGATTTCTTTAATTAAAAGAAAACGGTTTCTCTAATTAGATGCCGTTGTGGCAAGAAAATGCGTAAAATAAAGAAAATGGGTTCTGGATGGCAGGGAAAAGAAAAAAAGAAAAAAAAAAAAAGAAGAGCGAGTATAAAACAACAATACAATTCATCCTAACTTCCTGACTACTGATTTGCTAAGAGCCTATTAGGCAATTTCTAGATAATTGAGTTATGTAACGCATCGCCTATATTACATATATATATATATATAAATTATACATATATACACAGGTGAGCAAGTTTATGATCAAAGCCGAAGACATCTGCGGATTGAGTTTATAACCATGGTGCAGAGAACGAGGCTCGTGGACCATTGGAAAAGACGGCGGCGGTCTGCTACCAAAAGGCAGACAACATGGGGATAATAATATGAGAAAGGCTTTCAAAAGTTGGGGTGTTAAACAACCCAGGAGCTGTTTCTTTGAGCTTAAAGAGACGGGCATTGCTGTAAAAGCTCATCTAATAGCTTTTGGGTGCCTAACATGGTGTTGGACCTTATTGATCCCTTGATTAGTAGCTGTGATAAAATATTAAATTATCGAGCGACCAACCACCGACATGACCTGGAGGTATAAGAAGCAGCCAGTTCCAAAGCACATTGCTGGATGAAGAGACACGAAGAATCCGGCAGCTCAGCTAGTAAAGTCTTTTAGTAACCATTACACTAGGGCTGCCAATGGTAACAACTAGCAAGTAGCAAAATATCGACTTCCATTATGATCTATGTATTTTCTAAGAATTTCAAGTTGGAATGATACAAAGAAGCAAAAACCCTTTCTTGGTTTGGAAATAGAAGAGAGCGAAATGCAAATAGTAAATGGTAGTTGTTCCATAGCAGTATCCGTGTAAACTGCAAATAATTTTTGGTTACAGGTTTATCGAACTTAGAACATATATAAACATCAAACACTAGCATATAAACAGAATAACATAAGAATCAGAGTTTTAACAGTTCTACATTCCAGGAATGGTGTACATACTTGATTGAAGCAGCAGGGAAACCTTCGCAATGATATTTGGGAGAAGCAACTTCACCAATTGCTCGTGTGTACAAAATGGCGCTATACAAAAACTTGAATTTGACAATGTCATGCTTGCCTTGGACAGAAAATCCCGCTTTAGTCATCCAAAAGAAGAAGAATACAGCTTTCAATGTGTACAATCTTACATCCTACTTTGTCCAACCAGAACGAGGGATTCCATGCTTCTGAAACCATTCAGGCATGTGGAACCTCTCATACAGAACTGGTCTCACATCCTTTTGGTGAACTAGGTGCCTGAGGAGAGGAAGAAGGACCTCCAGAAGCTGATCGGACAACAAGACAGATTAGAGTCATTCAGAGAAGGAATGAATAAATGACCAATCACCATTAGGGAAGAACCCATATAAATTGGATCTAATTCCAAGTACCTGTTCATCACGGGGTTGTCCTGCAGAAAATGGAATGCAGGGAATTCCATTCGTTGGTTGCAATAAGAAACTGAATGGGTTGTTATCAACAATCACTGTTCTGCAGAGATCCTTTGATAGACAAGACAGATCTTTCACATGCTCACGATATTCCCTGTGATTTACAGAGCATAAAACAACTTAATCTTGAACCAAATGCACATTCAAAAAGTCATTTCCTTCAACAATACTAATTGGTGGAAAAGGCATTTCAACAGAAATAAAATCAGAGCATATCAGTTATGTTACATTGAGTGTCTAAAGTGGGTATGTGTCTCAGCGTCCCTTCATCTAATTCCCAAGTCCAAAGACACCATGACACAGCTAAGGATTCATAATTCTCAGTATTCTTCGTTTGTTTGCTGAAGTAAAATGACACTTAGGTGTAGCATAGAGCATTAAGCACGGGCACTTCACTAGCCAATTTTGAACCAACCATGCCAAAAATATAACCTAAAAGGTAGTTTTCTTTATAATCATGTAGCGAACTTGAATTAACATATATACTTGCCTGGTGCATGTTCAATTAGACACATCAGGCACTCATCCCCTACTCCGTGTGTGTCTGACAAGGGTACTTGCATTTTAGAATAGTCCATGCAACATTGCATACTGCAGCAATGCCATCACACATCCACAAAAACTAATTTGTAGCAAGGACAAAAGTCAAATCAGAAAACTTTTTTAAGCTGAAAATGAGATGCACAGATGTAACAATGAAGCTGAAGTCATACATTAACAAGGTATTGCCGTTGCAAAAGTAATCATCACTAAAATAGTAATGTAGATTGATTAGAAGTCTGTTCATGAGCTTTTCCGCATAAGATTTTATAACACGTAATATTACAAGGTCTCCACAGACAGACATTATAAAATAATGCCTTATAAATGCATTATCAGTCTACCTTATCTAACAATGCTTTTCTCCCTTTTTCTCAGGCATTGCAGATGGCCATGCGTGCTTACATCATATTTGAAGGCAACCATTAAGTATGGCCGATAACAAAATCGATTTTAGTTATAAATTTGCGGAATGAGATGTGTGCACTTGTGCTTAGTTTGCATGTCTGTATGTCTTTTATTTACATCTTTATGTGTTGACCCGTACCCACATTTAGTTTTTTCTTTTTGATGAGTAAATATTTTACAGTAAAGTAAATTAAAATAAAAGAAGGTGCCAAGGCAGCACCACCCTTAGAAAACCAAAACAGAAGCAAAACAAAACAACTGGTCAAGCCTCCATGGAGACTCTAAAGACCAAAAAAGAACAACAAAAAAAAGCTGGCCTATGTAAAGCTCACTACGAAATTGTAAAGACCACCGCCAACACACCCCTCTTCACATTTAGATTATCTTTAGGAAACTTATACCAACACAAAGCATACTTTTACCTAGTAATGATGAGGATGATAACGATAAAAGTGACAAAATTCATTAATTTATTAATTAGAAACAAATCATGAAACTGACCCTGTAACATTCTTTAGTGTCCTCCGCATGTCTACCCATATGGATCAGTTCATATATTACACAACATATGCAGCTGGGGACCTCAATACACAACATTGAAATCCCGTAAGAAGGGATCATGAAAATACCATAGAAATCATTCATTGTCCTACTGCTACATATTATATATTTAAGCTGAAGTTTGGGATCTGGACTTGTACAAAATTGAACAAGTCCCATGGAAATCGAATTAGTTCATTATGTTTTACATACAATTAATGGGTCCATAATATTACACACAGGATTTATAAAGGCAACGCCATTATCATCAATACTTACAAAGGAATGGTAATATTTATTAAGAGGCTAAACATCCTAGTACTGAGCAAGTGTTAGAAAGAATTTAACAGGAAAATCCTGCTATTAGATCACCACAACAGTCGTTTTAAAACCCATGTAAAACGAGATAAATTCATTCAAATCCCATCGGATAATTCTGGCAGTCCAGAGAATTAAGCATCAAATCATAGCTCATGGTACTTCAGGTAGTAGCTTTACCATGCAAACAAAATCTAAGATAGAAATTGGAGATCATGGTAAATCCTGAACCAAGATATCAGTGCTTTATTTCACATTCATTTTCTGATAAACATGGATGTACTAGTTAATATTTGTAGACAAACAGATTAAGGCCCTATGTGCTCATACCAAAAGGGAGGGAATGCAAAATATTTTTAAGGAACAAAAACAGATCTACTGCTATATATAAAGAGGACAGTTTCCATTTTCTTTACTTGCATGTAATTTTTTATTTTTCATTTCTATCCTAAAATTTAGTTGTCATTGATGTAATTCCATTAAATGATAAGTATCTATCATTTTTACCCTTGAACATCAATTGACACTTCCATTTATGCCTTACTTACTGTTATGTTCTTTTGCCTCTACTCTTGATAAAATTAATATTTATAATAATAACATTACTTCTTTATCTTTGTCTAATGTCTCTATCCATTCTTTCTTATCTTTATTCAGTTATTCCAGTAATCAATGTCAATGATGAAATTGCCTCCAGATATACGTACTACATATCTTAAATTTTTTCCACAAAAGACCAGCACACCACACAGGGCACCAGCTAGTTTTCTTGATTGCTCAAAAGGAAAAAATGTTTTCCCTTCAAATATGAAGAATATTCCCAATAAAATATCTATTAAAATAATGCACAGTATATTCGCAGAGAGAGAGATGCAGAATTATTTTTTATTGAGACAAATGGGATAATGAAAAAAAAGAAGAGATGGTCCAAGACAAATATTCTTCAAGTTGGAAATGCAACCTGAGGCAAAGAAGGCACAAACGGCACGTGCAATAGCATTCATTAATGATGCAACAAGGACACAAACAAATAACAGTGTCTGACCCCAACCTAAGGTGCCCATGCAATGTCTGACATGGCAACCTAAAAGGAAACTAAAGGAAATGCGAAGAAGACATAGATACAGGTTGATGGAAAATGTAGATAAAATGGCACATAATATAAATACAAAAGCAATGTCTTTATGACAGGATTTGGTTGTATAAAAAGTAAATAAAAATATATAGATAAAACAAAGACAAAGCTGGAATGAGAATGCATTAGAAGGGCAGCAGTGCTTACGTGCTAATTGTTGAAGGCCGATACAGTCTAAGACTAAATCGATTTCCAACATCTATTCTGTCGACAAGGGGTCTAGCATAACCTGAGGGCATATAAAGAAAGCAACTTCTTCAATACAAATGTAAAAGAAAGGATTGAATTTGTATAACAAAGGATTGAAGGGTTGTAGGGAGAGAGGGGGGAGGGGGTATATCAGTCAAGGAGAAACCTTCAAGACCCGCAGTAAATAATACAAGATCTGCAAATTCACTGAGTTGTTTTAAAAATTCATGTAATCCTGGACGTTCAAACACTGTAACATAGTTGACCTTGGGTTTCCCTTCACATTCCTAAAATCCAAATTTTCAATGTCAAGATGGATTCATGAATAAAATGTCCAGATAACCCAAAGGATGTTAAAATAGGAATATGCAAGACACCTTGTCTGAAGATACGCATTCCAGCTCAAACCAGTTCAACCCAGCTTCTATAGCTTGATTCCGAACAATAGCAGGCAAACTACAGGTTTCGTAAGCACACACTAGAGTCTCATCCAAGTCGAGAACCACCTGCATGAAGAGTTGCATGAGTCAGACTTGAAATCTACAAGACAACAGGGAAATGTGGTAGTAATACTAGCAGTAGAATAGTAGTAGTGTCACTATAAAAGCAGAAAGGTGATAACAACTTGTACTACTACCGCAGCTTTCCTTCACTCAATCACTGAGCCCAATGGGAAGTACTGAAAATCAGCACGTCATGCAGTCATGATTCTTATCAGTCATATTCCCATAATTATAATAGACGATCCTATGGTCACTTTGCTAATAAAGTAGACAGATAGAGGAGTTGGTCAGTTGCCACTGTTTTGCCTATATTTCACATTTTTATTGTACCTTGTTCTTCTTCAAAGTGAAATAGTGAAAAAGCATCTCCACTTCGTTCAAGCGACTCTAATGATTACTCTGTTTTTTCTCTTCCTTTTCATCTTCATAGCCCAAACTGTATACACGGAGTGGTGGTTTCAACTTGGCATTGAAGATTTCAAGCAATCTCCTCTACTAAGATACAATCCAAACTCAGGTTTCAGTCCTTGGTATCGGTCAGATTTTTAGATGCTGATTCAATTGATTATTTATTAATCATAGGCTTTATCTGTTCTTAGTGACAGGTTTTTGTTGTCCTAGACCCATAAATAGGTCATGCAATGAACAGGCAGACAGTTACATTGATAGTAACCATTTATTCCATGACAGCACTTAGCCTATCGAGGCAGATTACAAATTAATTGTGAACATGCAACAATGAGCAAGGTTGAAGGAACAGTTAGAAGCCACTTATTCCATAGCCTCACACATAATTGTGGTCATGCTTGAAATTGGATTGTTGGAACAATTACCAGGAACAAATTACACTATCAAAATGAGCATAGTTCAATCCCATTTGGCAAAATCTATAATGCAAACCATTCAACTCTAGCTAGTAGTACTCTTCTACTTTCTCAATCACTATATGAGAACAGGAATTTTTCCTAGTATTCCTACCATATATCTCATCCAGGCCATACTGCTAGCTCACCATTTCTATTTTCCCAGCCTCAGTCCCTTCTTTCTGTCATCACATATTTCCCTCCATAACCCTAACTAGAACCTAGTCACAGCTTGTTCAGTCCTTATCTTGTTTGATGGAGATGACCAAACCAGCTTAGTCAACTTTATCTCATCTTGTTTACAATTGGTAATACCTTGACTTCTTAGAAGCGCATTCACTTCTTATTCCACGTTATTGTCATGTCCCTCATTTGTCTCAGCCTTTCTGTTTCAACTATGCTCATTTATCAGCAGTCTCCATCTGCATAGTTGTTTTTTGCTCTTAAATGTCTCCTTCTGTACCATGAAAGCAAAGCCAACCTTCCACCCCCCTTTAAACACTCACTGAATCAGAAAACACCTGATTGCAGCAAAACATTGCCAAATTTATGCAGATGGAGACATGTAAGAGCAAAAACTAATATTCATTTGGCCTTGGGTGCCCTCCAATTCTCAATAGCTCCAAAAAAAACAACCAAACAGAAATACTTAAATCAAAGGTCATCCAAGTTGGTCTCAGACTCTCAGCTCTTTAGTCGCTGGCAAAACAACTATGGTATATTGAACTAAATCATGCAAAAGACTTCTCTGAATGTCCAATTAATTTTTGTTTTAACACTGTCGAAACAAAAAGCGTAAAAACCAGGGTTCAATAGCAGACTGGCACTCAATTGATGCCTAACTCTAGTCTGACCTCTCTGTATCTAATTAAATCTAAATTCTTGCCCCAGCAGACCTAGAAGCTTATTAATATATGACTCCCTATACACACTACAAGGTAATAGCTTCATCATTGAAGCAGCAAAACTGCAAAAAGCCTACAAATACGATCATAATTCTCTCACAGTCGCGCAATCGGAGTCAAACTCCAACACAAATAACTCTTAATAAAATGTTTAACTTGCGATTGATAATCGGACGAAATTGTTATCTTCATGAATCATGATTCAATACATAGAGAGAGCATCAAAGGGACCATACCGTAAGCCTATCTATCAGCCGACGATCGACATCGTCGGGAACAGTGACTCCTCCGCCGGTAATTTGCACCGCCGCGGCCGGCTCCTGCAATTCCGGCAATTCGGTGACGGGCAAAGGCTTGAACGGAGGCGAGTTCGACGAGAGCAAAGAGTGGTGGCCGAGTCCGATGTAGGAGAGGACTTGAGGCACCGAAGGCGCCCCTCTTACGATTTGCACGAAGATCTGGAAGAAGAAGGCCAACCAGTTCAACAGTGTCCTCCACACCTGTACAGTCCTCGGCGCGTATACTTCAGCTTGGGCCAACTCGGCCATGGCCGCTCACGTTGTTGACCTGTTCTCCCCCGACCTCACCGAATACGTCTCCTTAACGGCTTATCTGAATAACAACAACGTTCTTCCCAAGTAAAGAAGAAAGGCCAATCATTCTCTCTCTCTATATACACATACACACACATATATATATAATATATAAGTATTTATGTACACATGCTGTTGTTTTCTCTCTCTCCCGCTCTCTCTCTCTATAATTGTTTTCTGTGTTAATGTGTTTGGCGACGGAGCCGCGGTCAAGGCGATACCTCGATCTCGATGAAGTCTAGAGAGAGAGAGAGGGGGGAAAGTGATTGTGACAGGCTCCGGAGTCGAGTGAGGCTAGGGTTTGGGGGCGGCGGAACCGGTGGCTCTGAGGAGAGTGGTTGCGAAGCGCCTGGTGAGAGCGTGGAGGTGACTGAGAAGTTACACCAGTGGAGAAAAAGTCAGAAAGTGGAAGTTTCAGAATTGGGAATGTGCCAATGAGAGAAAAGAGACAAATTTTCTTTTATGATTCCTAAATATGGTACCCCCAGGCGCAGTTGGAGCAAGTGTAGTAAGGTCTCTCTCTGACCAGAGAGAAGAGTCTACGTCCGTTTCAGAGATGGGGTGAGACATTTCCACGTCATTTTCATATTCAATCCCCCTGAATTAAGGGTGTTTTGATACTCCTGAAAGAGAAATAGGAAGGCGAGGAAGAAATAAGAGAAAAAATTGATTCCTCCTTATTTGATTTGAAAAAAAAAAAAATTTTTTTTTAAAAATTAACTTCTCATACTACAAATTAAATAATGAAAGGGATAGTCATTTTTTTTTTCCCTAATATCAAACACACTCTAAAGTTTAATTTACAAGCATATCTCATATTTCCCACCTTTAATAGGACTAGTATGAGTCTCAAGGGATTGGATTGAATTTAAAGACAATGTGCAATAATTCGCTCCAGTCCGAATTTGTTTTGTTTATATAAATACATATTATATATGTATATATATATTAAATTATATTATAATATTAGTGGATTGTTCGTGCCTACGACACTCTCAAAGAAAATATTACTTGTGTATAATAAAAGTAACAATATATTTATTAAGTGTAATAAATCTATCAAATTATAATACACTTTCATCAAAGGGTAACACCTTTACTGACTTGATTGCATGTTGTTAATTATGGCGTCAAAAGCCATTTTTGCTTTGGTGTTTAACTAGTGAGAAAATCAACTGAAAAGTTTAAAGAAAGAAAATCTCTAAAATCTGTGAGGTTTGGAAAGATTCCTGACAGAGAGATATAGAAGGCTAAGAGGAGTTTTTCTGAAAAGAGAGCGAGAGAGAGAAAGAGAAATATTTAGAGAGAGAAATGAAAAGTTGTGAATATGTGAATCATACTTTGAAAGAAAAAAGGTTGTTTGTATTTTAAAAATCTTTACTTTCTCATCTCATCTTTTACTTCTCTCTAGTACAACAAAAGTGAGACTCATTGATGGTGATCTTTTTAGAGAGAAAATTCAAAGTGAATGAGAAGTTGTCAAACGATCTTAACCATATATTATTTATAAAAATAAACTACAGTTATTGGATACAAATGTGAAGAAGATATTTTTTTAAAAAAAATTGTGTTTTATTATATAGATTTATAGTGTGAATTTTTTTCTTATTTACGTGATTTTGGTTTCAAAAAAATTACTAGCATAAAGAAGATGAGAGCTAAGGAAGGAGTTAAGCGGAGCAGGACAGGGATGGGGAATAGGTTAAGCAGGGCAAGGCAGGGAGAGGGGTCGCCATGGCCGAATGACAATGAGATAGGGGTCTCCCGATACAATTCTTGCTATTCCAGATTTGAAGAGGGTTGCACAGACTCTAATTCTAGTCATTTCACAGTTTGGAGCTATTAAAATAGGTATTTTGAGCCACAACATAAGAGACCAGAGAGGTTTTTTACTAAGTTCTACAATTCATGGGATGGGTGCTCCTAATTTGATTACATTGGATGTTAAAATCAAGAAGCTATCGACATCACAAATCGACCACTTATCATTGCAAGGACATATTCATACTCAATTGAGAAATTATGGAATTTTATGTGGAAGTAACAAGGCTGCTGCTTCTCTTCTGCTAACAGACACACATTGTCAAACTCACGCCTCTGGCACTGGACCACCTTACATGGTTTGGACTTGTTCAGCTACTTGCACAGATTCACGATGAATGCGGGCAAAGTTGCTCAGGGGGGCTCATAAATAATTTGCAAATTGTAATGTTAAAAGCTCAACGGAGAAATCAAGACAACCAGTTTTGAATTGAAATGAACAAAGTTCCATCACCAACATTGAATATTTTCAAACCCAAAACTGTAGTTTTAATTACATAAAGGGAACTCCACTGGAACCCGAATTGATTATTTGATTTCTAACTTTCCATCATTCAATGAACAAGCCTGCATCCCCTGGCCCAACTCCCCAAAGAAACCCTCCCAGAAGACAAAGAATTAGAGACACAACACATTACAAAAATGTTGACAAAAAATGTATATACCATACGGCATCCGTAGTTAGTGTCTATGTATATACCAACCAGAACTTGGAACAGAAACACGTATTGGTCATGTGTGATTCAACTGGAGCTGCCTCAAAACAGATTTAAAAAACCCGCAGAAACAATCATTTCTCCATAAAATTCAGCAAGAACTCAGCTCATACCGATGAGAAAGCCATGGGTGCTCTAGCGCTTCCCTGGCAGTTGGACGCCTCTGGGGATTTATCTCCAGTAAGTCCCTTACGAAATCAATAAATCCAGTATCAGAGACCTGCAGCTGATGCTCCAACGATGACTCCTCCGGAATTATGTACTCCAGTTGGTTCGTTTCCTGAATAAAGATGAGACTTCAGAAGGGGTAAGGAAGAACTTTACAAGGAGTCCAAAATCTTTAAATTGAACATTGTTAAGGATTCCCAACCCCATCTTTTTTTTTTTATTTTGCTTTTGCTTGACAATTCCCAACCCAATCAGTTACTTGGAAAGCATGATCAGAACTTGTTCACAATTCCATAGGTGTCACAAGCTTAGGAGAGAGACAAAGAGAGCGTGCAAGCCTTTTTTACAGTAAATTCTGGGTCAAGAAAGCAAAATGCCCAAGGCTGGCAGAGAATAATAACAATGTTTTGTCACATCACAGAGTGGAAGGGGTTTTAGGTGTAAGAACTTGAAACAGAGTGACGAAGCAGCCTAAATTGAAGAACTCGTGTAATAAATGAATCATGTAAAAAATAAAACATATGAATGAACTTAAACTGGCTTGTATTAAAGAGATTACAATACAGTGCAAAATGTGACATACTTACTAAGTGTGCTCAGTGCTGACTACATGTGTCATAACAGAAAAGGCTTATATATTGACAACAAATCATATAGTAAACTCTAAGTACCTTTAGGAAGATCATTGACTCATAGTTTTGTGCATGAGACTAATGGAAATTTAAAACTAGAACGGGTTATTCACTAGTTCAAAAGATTCCATAGACAAAAAGTTATAAAAAAAAAGAAGATATAAATATTTTATAAGAGAAGGAAAGATCAAAAAGATTTTAATTCCATCTCTGTACACTCCCTCCAAGACGACAGAGTAAGAACTAATGAGCCCGGGAAAAGAGAACCTAGAATTACACCTATATTATCTATAAATTTCAACAATTCGACCAGCCATAAATTTCAGCAATCACAACCAGCCAAAACTCTATTACAGACCGAACTTCACAGCCTTTCCCATGATGCCAGTGAATATGTAGTCACGTTGCATATTCAACCACAAGAAACACAGTCCATTATGTTCAGGTAATTTAAAGAAAGGAATTATGACATACTTAAAGTTCCAAACTCTAATTATACAGAGAGACCATACAGTAAACAAACCTCATTTATAAGATAAAGATCATAATCTTCTGTAAAATACTTGTGTGTCTCCTGCCCCTTCTCCAACATCTCCATATCAATTGGACCAAGCATGCCAATCATGCTTGCAAGCAACATCACAAGTGCATCATTAGGAAAGAGCACCTGGTGGGCACATAGATGATGAGAAGAAAATACAAATTGAATTGTTCTGCGAGGATCTATTCTGCATATCAGCAGCTAGGTGGGACAAAACATCAGAACTAAAGGTCACTATAATATATTCAAACTCTTTTCGATATATGAAATCAACAAATGTATGAAGTAACTATTAACAATATTGAGTTCAATCAAATGAATAAACAAAGTCAAACTAGGGCATACTTCCCCAGAGCATAGCTCAGTCAAGATACAGCCAAGAGACCAAAGGTCAATCTTCTGATCATATGGGAGGCCAAGGATGACTTCAGGAGCCCTGTAGGAACGTGATTGTACATAAAGGCACAAGTTGTCCGTTTGAAAGCAACTGCTTCCAAGATCAATAACCTTTATCTCACATCTCTTGTAACTTTTGATAAGAATATTCTCAGGCTTAAGATCACAGTGGATAATCCCCAAGTGATGCAAGTATTCCAATGCCTCCAAGCATTGCCGGGTTATGAGCTGTGAAAGGCAATTAACAACGATATTAGTGTTTCATGGTGTTTGTTTTATTTCCAATTTATTCTTTAAACAGCACACACTTGCTTAAATAAATATCAGATGGATAATTAACACTAGAAAATTTGTACAAAACCTGCAGTCTGTTCAACGTAAAATAAGGCTCTCCACCAGATTCTCGATTATATTTCTGAAATTCATACAAGTTTGCCCGAAGGAGTTCACAAACAATAAAAAGATGCTCCTGCAATGTTTTTAACATCGGGAAAATATCATTGGCAATGATTAAACACTGCAGTAACAGACAATGGAAGACAACTACGAGGTCATAGTAACGTGGGTCTACATGAACCCTTAGTCACTGTATATGAAGCAGGAAAGACTTTTGGATTTCTCACTGCATGAATGCGTACAGTACAGAACCACATGTCCCATATTGGTGTTAATAAGTCGTTATCTAAAGTTTCAAGAGTAAAGCAAAAAAAAAAAAACAGTGGTAAATTGATATATACCGTTAACTTGTTAAAACTACACATCACATGTACCTGATAATAGAAGTAATCATATAGACGCAAAATGTGGCGTTCATCAGCCGGATCATGCTTATTCACAAACTTTAGAAGTTTGATTTCATCTAAGCTCTGATCAAAGAAGTCCTTGTCATTTTTAATGATCTTCAAGCAAACATCCATTCCCGTGAGCATATCATGTGCCTGAGCAACTTTGCTGAAAGCAGCTGAACCTAGGTATTCTGTAACATAATATCTTCCTGCAATGATACTGTCTAGAACAATAGGCAGATCCTTGTTCTCTTCAAATCCAGTCCTAAGCATGGCATAACAAATTATTACAACTACAAATCGACTTGCAATACACAATCTATCTTGATCGAAAGAGAACAGAAGACCTAGCTGAGACAGTATATCACTCAAATTTATATATGATAGTTTGATCTTTCCAAGTTAGAACAACTCAATAGAGTATCAGTGCAGAAAGTGACAGCAACTCCATAAGTTATACCGACTCCTACAACTTTTTATCTGCTTGGCATCCAATACCAAGATTTAAATGCAACAAAAAGTTAAGCAGAACTAACCGGTTTTTCCTGTGGATAATTCTTAAATTGAATACTTCATAATCATCCTCATTAGTGTCATACATCAGAAGCTGATCTGAAGTAATACCCTCCTCTTCATCAGCAGCACCCTCTACATCATGGGGATCTCCGCTCACTTCTCTTGCATTTCCACCTTCATTGCCGTCATTTCCAGTTGGTAGGAAATCTTTCTCGGCAACCGGAATATGCAAATCAGCGGTAGTTTTAAACCCTTCAGCCCACTCATTGGTGGAGCTCTTCTCACATTCAAAATCATTCACCTCAGTAACTTTCAGATTCATGAGATTACGATCCCTGGGATCCCTACCAAAAAGACCTGCTTCGGAACAGCATACACAAAGCGAGGCTGAACAGCCTTTTTTTTCCTTTTCAACACTTACTTCGTATTGGACATTTTCGTCCAAATGATGACAATCTGTGACTTGGACCCTATTTACATCGTCCATGGAGGAAACAGTAATAGGCCAGGGCTTGTCCAAGTGATTACTTATCTCTACAGTTTGAAATCCTTCTGACATATGATTGAAACCCAGTTGGCTATCAATTTGCTTCCCTGACTCCAAAGTCATAACAAACTTGTCCTCACTTGGGCTGATAAAGGAGTCTAACCTGCCAAAGTGGGGAGGCACAGTGTAGTCATCATCTTTCTCATTGTACCAGTAGAGATCATTTTGCATATCAAATTCCTGGTAATCACAAGCTGTACCAAATTGGGATAATCTATCTGATGAAGCTTGGGAGCTTACCCCAGTCGTAATGCGAATTCCATATGGATTTTTGAACTCTACAAAATAAATTGCAGAAGCACTCAAAAACCATAATTATCTAACACCTGATGCCTTATCAGCACAGTTAAAACCAAAACGAGAAGACATAGTTGCCATAACATACCTCAAAAAAAAAAAAAGGCCATATTCTATCATTAAAGATAATAAAAAAAAATAATGTCATTTCATTACAACAAAAAGATCAATAATCTGAAGAACTATGAACATCTCGGTATAAGCACCTCATTGTTGTGGCTCTGTGGGATAGGATCAGTGGCAGAGCCAAATTGGTCCCAAAGGGGGGCAGCTGACCCCCTCAAATTTTCAAAAATTCGATTCCTAAATCTGAAATTTATGAATGCCCGCAAAAAAAAATTCTAAGTTGTGATTAATGGTTGCCCCGTCTGAATGAAACGATATTGAAAAAGGAGTGCAAATCTCAAGCGAATCTATCAAAATGTCACTTTAAAGACTCCAAGCGAGTTGCATCCTAGGGAACCAAGTTAAAATTCCAAGTTAATGATTGTTTTATTGAAATCAACTACAGTAACAATCCATTTTGCAGTGAACGAATGATAAATTGTGCGAGCAAAAGAGTGGTTCTCATATGGAGTCGATACAATCAAAGACAGTCCAGAAGAAGAGAGATTCTATCTATACACGAAAAACATAACTTTAAGAGTTAAAACAAGAAAAAGTGCAAACGTCCACTGACCTTTAAAAAAAGAAATGGTAACAGAAAACAAAATTTTCAAATTCACAGAGAGGATAATCATCACATACGTACAAACACAAACTAGAAACTAAATCAAGCAAAACGAAGAAGTATCAATCATTCATACAAAAATCTAAGAAAAAGCAACCGATTAACATTCTCCCTTGATCAGAGAAAACTATCAAATATGACTGAAGAAGCAACAGGTGATTCAAAAGGAACAGCTTTGTACCCGAAGAACACACATCAGTGAGGGAAGAGCCCAAGCTGACAAACTCATCAGAAGAACCATCGCTCGAATCACCAGCACTGCCTCCTGCCTCCGTATCCAACCTCCGCCGGCCCGCCGGAATCCTCAGCGGCGGGGGCGGCGGGACCATCGGGAATAGAAACTTCTCGAAATCAAACGACCGCAATTCGGACTGCTCAATCACGTCCTCCATGAGCGCCGATTCGGACTCGGATAACCCGTTCTTCCTCAAGAACTGCAGCACGGCTTCGACGCCGGAGACCGCCATGCGCGAGAGAATTCAAAACAAAAGCGAGAGGTGACGGGTCGAAGTAGAAGAAGAATTCATGGGAGTGAAATGAGGTGAGGCGGTCAAAAGTGGAATTTACTTGAGGAAGAGCTAGGGTTTGCATACCTGTATAGAGATAGAAAGATATAGAAAGAGAGAGATCTAGAGAGAGAGGAGGGGGAGAGGTGCTCCACCGCTGTAAAACTGAAGCCAAAGGGAAAGATCTCTCACCAACTTTGAAAAAGGAGGATAGCTCGGGTTTAGAAGATTAGTCTGTGGGCCCTGGTAAGTGAACCGTTGAAAGGGAGTGCACACGTGGATATTCGGTCTCATCGCCGATTTTTTTTTTTTTTTTTGTGTTATTTATATTTTATACTCTTATATTTTATATTAAATTTTATTTTAATATATTTATTTTTAATTATAATAATTAAACTCTCAAACTTTTATTAATTTTTATTTAAAAATAGACAACAAATTTACATAAGATAAGAACGTTACTTTTTTCAAAGAATAAAAAAGTAAAATTATGCTTCTTTTTAATAATTTACCACGAATTCTTCTTAAATTACTTCAAAATTAAGAGTATAAGTAATTTTGTAATATATATAATATAATTAAATTTTATATAAAAAAATCTCAATTTAACTCATGTATGATATGTGTGAGTCTTTGGAATAAAGACGAGTTAAATTTTATATATTTATTCCTTAAAAAAAGCAATATAGTTATTATATGTAAATTTTTTATTAATTTTTTAAATAAAAAGTCAGCATTATAATAAATTAAGAATGTGAACACTTAATTATTATAATTTAAAATAAAAATTCTTAAATAAAATTTTATATAAAGTGAACGGTAGAAAGTATAATTATTATTATTATTTTTTTATTCGTTTTCTTGGTGCGAAATCAAGTAGTCGTTGCCAGTTGCGGGGGGCGAAAGCTGTCGTATTCTTCGCGAGAATAATGGTGTTCGCGGGTGTTATCATTGCACTCGACCAGGCTTTCCTACTGTTATCATTCATACAGTTGTGTACTATCACTATTTTTTTAACTACGTATTTCATTATTTTGTGAATAAACTTATTAGTTGAATATTAATATCGATTATAATTATAGTCTTTATGATTTTTGTAAAAGAAAAAAAAAGGTTCCAAATTACTTTTAAGAATGTTTCAAAAAAATTTGAAAAATCAAATGGTTAAAGTTCAAACCAAATTTTGTAATAGCACAGCATCTAGTGAAATTCATTACAATAATAGGTTATGTTTTTTTTTAACATAAAATAAAGTGAAAATATATAACTGTCCAAAAAATTAATAGCAGGAAAACTCAATCGCTCATATGTTACAAGCGGACTGAAGACACTAGTTGGATCATAATTTAATTTAACTTAATTTTTTTTTTTAAGTTCAACAATTTGATCCAGTTAAAGACAAGTAACCCATGTCGAGATTAAAACATTCACAAAAAATAAATTCTTTGCGGCCAACTAAGACTCTTGACAAGAGTCGAACTCTTAACTTTTTTATTATTTATTTGTTGTGGCTAATTAAGACTTTTGGCAAAAGTCGAACTTTTGACTTTTCTATCAAAAACCCAAGCCAACCGAGCTAATTCAGTGGGTTTAGAATAAAAGAATAAAAATTACAAGTTGTGAATGGAATAAAAGAAGTAAGTGACAAAAATCAGTAGAGGAGTAGTTAAAAGTGATATCACAATCACTAGATTGAACTGTGGATAATACATGAATGACTATATAAAAATCCTGATATGCACTTAATTCTGTATATTAAGATTATCTTGTTACACATGCATCTAGGAGTGGTTGAAGTGTTCTACAAAAATATATGTTTTTCTTTGTTTTGCAACAAAGAAACCTAGAAGGCAATATTAATTCTTATTCTTCCTATAGAACTTCTCTTGAAGAGATCCTTCAAATAACTTAATGGTTTATGTGAATATTATGCTGTGTTCGGATGTTAGATTCATTAAGAGACTGAAAAATGAAAGGAATGAAGTTAGGTATATATATTCTTTTTTATGAGTAACAAAACAAAAAGATAATTTCTTGACATATTCTATTTTTTCTTATTTTCCTAACCCACCAAAAATAAAATTTTCCACTTCGTTTTTTTTCTTATCTTTTTCCTTTCTTTTTTTTTTTCTTTACAAATTCAAGGTTTATACATAGCGTTAGTGTTATCCCAATTATTTCTCTACATAAAAACAACACCATCACAAAAAGAAAATAATTTTTTTTTTATTAACACTACAAAAGGCTTGCAATTATTACAATAATCATGCTTTCCATTATGGAATTTTGTATTTGGAATTCTCTTTAGAATTTAGTTTTGATGCACTGATAGTATATAATATTTTTACATAAACAAAGTACCAATGTACGACACGTGTCTTTTAAAGTTTAAGTACAACATAAAAAAGCAAGACTCGTGGATACATGACGCATTTTAGTGTCCGCTTCTGTAAAAAAAATTTTACATTATTAGTATATCAAAATTAAACTTTTCTCTTTAACCTCAAGGGTGCAATTCCTTTATTTCACTTTTCCTATCATCATTAGGATCAAAACATTAGGATAATGTTGTAAGTCATTAATTTAGGGAATAAAAAAAGGGCAAGTGCTTCTCATTTTCCTTTCATTAATTTATGTCACAACTTAAGCATCCATCATCAAAGACAAGTAAAACTACACGTCCTCCAATCACTTGCAACATCAGTCATCATATAAAATAAATCTTCTAAACCCCAAAATCTTTAAAAAAAAAAAAAAACGTAAATCACACTAGGGGAATGAAAACAATTTATTGTAAGTATAAATAAATAGAAATATTTATATAGGAATTTTGGTTGGGTTACTCCATTGCCAATTTGATAATAAAATTAATTCAATTACTTTAGATTTTTTAGACCCAGAATTGAACCAAATCTTTGTTGGATCCAAAACAACCCCAATTACAAAAGGCCAAGTTGGTTTGATTCACATATTATACACAGTTCTTTTGTGCAGCTATATATATATACAAGCACTGAACTCGTGCTATGCACGAACTACAAATATAGAATCATAAATCAAATTTTCAAATAATTTTTATAAACAAAGAGTTTTATAGGATCGTGTATTTAAAAATGATATTAAACGATACAGTATCTATATGATAACTTTCGTCTTGAAAAGGTTATATCTGGACTAAATATGTTAACAATATTTTCTTTACTATAATAGTCATAAAGAGAAAAAAAATGTAAAAAAAACAATTTTATGTACTAACTATTAGGTTACACTTTTATTATATATTTTTTTATTTGAAGTAAATACATTAAAACTTTTTGACATTAAGTTTATTGAATTACATTTAGGATTAAAAAGAAATAAAAAAAAATGTGTCTAATATAAATTATAAAAAAAAAAAGATATGAACATGTGTCTAATATATATCAAGAAATAGTCATTTAAATTAATAAAAAAAATGTCATTACACTTTTACTTTTGAGAAAATATAAATTAATAGTGAAAGAAAATTAATTGAATTTCTATAAGTTAATCATAATAAATATAGGTAAATCTTTTAATCCCATACAGAAATAATGTTTGTTTGTAAAACTATTTAATAACAAGTTAGAATACTTCGTGTGTGTCAAATTTTGTATTTCTTTTTTCTTTTTTCTCCTTTTTTGAGTAATTATGTAATATAACTTAATAAATTCATACAATATGAAATGAATTAGTAATTCGTTATTTTCATAAAATGAAACCGTACTTATGCCAATATACATAATCTTAAGTAAATTGCAACATATACTAAAAAAATCATAATAAACAAAGTAAAAAGTTATTTATGTTCTTCATTAATTATTATTTTATAAGCTTATTATCATTCCTTAATGTCATCTTTATTAGGTTTGGATAAATCTAACCCACCAAAAAAAAAAAAAATCACAAATATATCAGAATTTTAAAATGTTAAATTGCTTTGAAATGAGAATTACTTATAGGAATTTGAATAGATTGTTAGATTTAGTTACTATGTTGATTACAAATAATCCATGATATATTTAGTTTTAATATATTTTTATCTTTAATATCTTTTAAAGTTTTCATATTAAAAAGGTAACAATTCAAAAAACACTACCAATGTTTTAAAAACCGTTTAGTGAATCGGAAAAGTCACCGGGTCACGGGTCACCGGTTCAACCATTAGGTCAACCGTTATTGACCCGTGACGTCATAATTATGTCATTAATTAATTTATTAATATTAATAAATAATATCTTTTTTTTTACACTATTTTTTATATTTAAAACATAAAATTTTGCCTTAAAATAGTGAATCAGACGGTTTACTACCAGTTCAATTGACCGGGTCACGGTTCAACCGTGATTTTGACAGGATTTGACCAAATTTTGACCAAAATGAGTTTTAAAAATTAACCGGACCGCTTTTTTAATTGGGTCACGGTTCAACCGGTCCAACCGGCCGGTCCTGTCCGGGTTTTAAAACAGTGAACACTACTATATGTATATGATATTTGTATTTTTATATTTTTTAAATTAAAAAAATTAAGAGAAGTAAATCAGAACTTTGAAACGGAAAGACCTTGTACCCTATTACTATAATATATAATATAAATATATCAAACCAAAAGAAAAAATGGGGGAAGGGCTGCAAGTTTTTCAATTTTACTTGTGGGCTACTTTATGTGTGAGGGCCCATTGGTTTAATTTATTGGTGCAATCTCCTTTTCATGGGAGCATGAATAATTAGTACAACTCACCTCACAAAGTCGCACCATAATTCTATTTGTCCCACGGCATTTGTCCCACGGCACCATTGTTGGCACCCAATCTTTTTCACTTTTCTCAGCTTCTTTTTTTCATGTGGGGAAGAAAGAGCAAGGAATGATTTAGTATATTGTTGTTGAGTTTTTGGTGTTTTGGAGCTTTCAAATTTGAACTGTGTGCCTTTCGGAGAATGACTTAAAATAAGGACTTGTTTGCTCTAACTTCCATTGAATGGTAATGACAGAAATGGTTGGCCAGGGCTGAGCTGGTCATACCAACCTGGCCATCCAAACATGCACCAAATAGATGGTATTTTTTTCCTTTTTTTTTTTTTGTTGCTGTAATTTTGTGTTTAGCTAATCATTATAAATTTATAAGCACATCTGGTCCTTGGTTAGGCTGCTAAACATGCCTAGCTTGTACCATATGCTAACTCAATACAATAGTTAGATTATATTCTCGTTGGTTTTCAATTGTTCTCAACTAACACCAATCAGCTATATTTGTTGCATAATGACAGCTTAACGTATGAGACTCCTGTTGTTGTGGGATTTTGGAAGGATAAATGTAAGCAATCTTATCTCCACGGGCGAAACATGTAACCTCTAGGTTTTAAAACTTTATTTAGGTTTTATAGTTTTTTTCTAAGGATTTATGGTAAAAAATAATATATTGACTCTCAAAATTTAGAAAATTTTACCTTGAATATGAAAATTTAAGAATTTTTACCTTGACCCCCTTCAATAAAATTTTTTAGGTCTGCCACTACTTTTTTCTGCTCAGAAGAGATTTTTTATTTTTATTTTGTTGTATAATACACACATTAGAAAACAAGCAAATCATAGGGCGGGGTTTAATTTTGTATAAACTCACCACTCTGGAGCAAGACTCCAAAAATAGAAAAATTATTCACTGCTCTTGCAGTACATGTCATCCTTGTTTCACTAATTATATATGATGGGGTTCTCCTTGTTAGTTATGGTTAAATACCTCACTCTCATGTAAGTGAAGAAATAAGGTCAAGTGATGCTCAAAGAGAATAGAATAATTTCTCTCAAAGAAAACAAAGAGGTCACAATAGTTTTGATAATAACTACATTAAAGCAAAGAAAAGAAAAGAAAGTCTAGTGACCACTCACTTTGATTTTTATAAGTGGTTGTCTAAAGGGACCGTCAATGATTTCAAATTCAAAAGTAAAACTTGAGTATCATTCAGACATGCCCCAGTTGCCATGCCCACCAGTTCATGTACCACTGCGCTGGGTTGGCTTGGACTATTCCAGCTCAATATTAGTTCCAAGAGGCATCTTTGTGTGGCCATCTTTCAAATTTCAGAGTTGGGCACATAATAAAGGGTAGTACAGTGCTTGAGACTACGTTATTGCAGTCCGCTTCCCAACTGAACAAAATAGATCAAATTTGGTTGAAGGTCCGGGAGCTGATGGAAAGGAGAGAAAAGAAAAGGTAAGGTTTTGTTGAGACTCAAAGTCTACATGTCGAAGCTCCTCGTCTGAAGAAAATCAGATGTACACAGGTTTATATTTGAGTGCAGAAAAACTGTTATTGTGTTTTGAACTTAGAAACTAAAAAAGAAATGAATTGAACCCAAATCAAGGATTAAAATTTCGTTTCCAAAGTGGAATAATAAAATCTCACTAATGTCTCAACTAGCACATAAATGGAAATGTTTCAGAAGTGATAAATATTAATATAGTAAAACAAAATATTTTATATTTTTTTCAATAAAAATTCTAAATTTGTGTCCACATGATTTATTGTTTTGGTGTATTGTGTTATGTTTTTGTACACTTCAGTATGTTCCTGTGTGTTACAATGGAAATAATAAAATTTTATTATTGCACTAATATTTTGTTTTGGTCTTTTAAAAAACATAAAAATTTAGGCCGCTTGGACAAAAACAATATAAATTTTGTTCCTTAACCCAGAAACAGTAAAATTAAAAGGGGCTAACCATGACTAGTAATTGTAAGCCATGAATTAGGTAGTGATTGCAACTTATTAATCCCCAATTAGAGATGGAAGCCATCTCGTATCATGATTACTCAATGCTCATAATAATTTTACCTAAGTATAGATTGCAACTAAGGTAGGTGCCACACACACGGGTGGACATTGGGCTAGTCAGGCCTACATGAAAAAATCTCACTGGGTCCAAAATTAAATCTCAAGCCCATTCAAATTCGCCTATTTAACATTAAATTTGTTTAATATATAATTTTTTTCTCTATAAATTACATATACATATATATATATATATAACATTAAAATATAAAAATATATTATTTTGTATAGATTTCTGACCAGATTTCAATGACAATTTTTAAACCTGTCTATTAAATTAATTGGGCTTAAAAAAATTTTAAACCCTATAATTTATGAGCGGACATGGGTAAGCCTATTGGACTCTTGGACCCATGGTCACTCCTCGCCACACCTAACATTTATTGTGGTCCACATCAGACACTCATGTACAAAAGAAAGTTAAACCAAAGACTATACCGCTATTTAAAAGTTAAATACGAAATTAGCCTAAGATGCTTTGCTCATGCGGATCGAAGATCCATTGCTAGACCCATGTCATAAAAGTGGAAATTTGACTTGGATCATATGAATTTAGATATATATATATATATACAATGTTATTATGAGGAGCAGATCAGCGCGAACAAAATTATAAAAACCAGTGCTTAAGATTGGTGTCTTGTACCTAGTGGTAAGTTCGGAGCTACTATGAAACAGACATTAGCCTTCGGATCCTATTAGTTTTTAGAAAAGTAATGTTGTGCAATGGCACCATGAAGAACTCCCAAGCAACATGGACAGAAGAAAAGAAGTTGACAATTGTCATTCATGAATCATAGGTCATAACCCTTTACTTTCAAAAACATTATGTACACCTTTTTAAGAGCAGCCCACCCTGGCGTGGGGCTCGAGCTTCCCATCTTGGGTTTGGAAAGTAAAGCTAGGGTTGATACTGGGCTACCAGTCTCTTGGATCAAGATTGGGCTTTATCATAGGCCTTTGATGCTTTTGATTTGCCTCTCACAAATCTAAACTTCTGAACATAGGATAGGTGGTTTTTCGGTGTAACTAATTAAAATGGGTCCTATGCAAGGTTCTCTCTCTCTTTCTCTCTCTCACACACACACACACAGAATGCTCTTAGACATTGAAGATGATGGTATATTTTGAACCTTAGTTGTGTATTATCAGTATGTTTTCATAAGTTTTGGCCTGTGTTTTCTTGGCTCTGCTTATTTCGTTTATTTTTTCTTTTAGAATTTTATGTTGCTGCTCTTGCTCTAGGCAAGTTTTATTTTTTATTTTTTTATTGTAGGCCTGAAAATAAAACATACATTTTTTTTTTTTTGGTATGAGAAGCAGAAAAAACAAAAGGAAGAGAGACAAATCTACATTTGAGACCAAATGAACAACTAACCAATCCCACACACAGGAAAATCTTGGTGTAGAACTCTCGCCAACTCCATAGGGATAGAATAGGACCAGTTAGAGGCTAGAATTCCTCTCTTTGCAGCAAATGCAATCCAATGAGCCGCTCTATTTGCTTCTCCAGAAATGTGAGCAATTGAAGTGTCAGAGAAGGTAGCTAAAGTATTTTGAATGTCCTTGCATAAGCCATGAATTTGTCAAGAAGTGTTGGATTGTAAAGAGTTATTGACTGCTGTAACAACTGAGTGAGCATCCACCTCAAACATGAGTGTGCTGGATTGAAGTAAGGAGGTGCAGTATGGGCCTTGGCCTATCTCCAACCATTTAACTTGAAATATCGGATCGGGTCGGGTTTGCGAACAACTATTTATGATTCAAGTTAAAGAGTCGAGGCTCAACTCGTAATGACCTTATCCAGGGTTATGTGACAAGGCCGAAGACTCTTGTTGAATTTTGGGCTTTACATGACGGGCCATCCCTAGCATGTGGCTTGGGCTTCAGCATAGCAGGACCTTACAAGTCACAAGAGGTTGATGTCTTAACCCCGAATATTGCAATTCACCCATGGTTCACATTTTTATGTTATGATTAAATATTAAATTTGTAAAAAAAAATAATAATTAAAAAAATATGAAGTAAAAGAAGTTAAATTTTTTTCTTTTATTTGGTAGGGCTAGGAAAATGAGAAAATAATAAATAGGTATTTTTTTTAAATAAATTCATATTTTATTGTCTTACATATAAAAATAAATATTTATAAATAATTTCATTTTCTTTTATTTTTATTCCTCAACAAATGTAAGTTTCAAACTGCAGAAACCTCTGAGGCGCACACGAACCTCCTTTTCGTTTTCCTTCCACAAGTGATACTAGGTTGTCTAGTTTCATTCTCGATGTCACTCTCGATATATATTATGTCACTCAACGTTTGATATCAACGGCTCAAGTCTTTGTTGTCGTGGGGTTTACAGAGCTCTCACTTTGCATAATGCAAAAAAGTAAAAATATGTCAAAATCAGAAAGGAAAAATGGAGAGAAAGAGAAGAACTAGGTTCCCCCACTTGTCCACAACAAAAATTCCTATATTTAGGGTAAAATCCAAGAGAGAAACAAGTGTAGCCCCGAGGACCCCCCCCCCCCCCCCCCCCCCCCCCCCCCCCCCCCCCCCCCCCCCCCCCCCCCCCCCCCCAAAAAAAAGTACTATTATTATTCATATATGACTACTTTTTCCTTTCCACGTCTCTATGATTGCTCTTTTACGTGGAAAAGAAAAACTTTTTCCACAGTTGAAGGATCATTAATTTCCTCGGGACATCTTTGCTTGGAAAATGGTCACACGCATCTCCTACCAAGGAATAGGAATCACCACACATACACATGGTGTCCTTAAGATATGATAATGGGACGAATTTGAGTCAGAGGATCTATATTTCTTAATATCTCGTCATGGTGGCTTCATTTCTTATTCATTTCATCCTGCTTAATCTCTTTTCACGCGTGTCTCGTCCTGTTTTATCTTCTTTACGTTAATAATTTTTTCTTAAAACTTATTATGAACAAAATAAGGGACAAAATTAAAAAAATAATTTTTTTTCTAGTATTCTTATTTTAATATAATACGTATATATAAAAATAAATATATATATATATATACAAGAGAGCGATTTGGGATGGTGTAGGTTATTATACCTTGCCTCCAAATTCAATCCCACTCTATTAACCCATCCCTACAGGAACACGACGGGGTGGGGTGTCGACTTAAAAATATTGAGTTGTTTTGCAATCTTTATGCTCTAGTTTTGCATGCATGTATGTATGTATGTATGTATGTATAAGTATATATATAATATATCTATATACACATATATGTAAATATGATTTGATGTTGTTGACCCCTACTGGTGTTTGGGCTTTATGATGTATTTTAATGGAGGAAAAAAAAAAACACTATGGAATATAGTACCAAATATAGAAAAGATCAAAGATAGCAGTGGGAAGATTCCCCTCATACAAGTTGAGCAAGGTGGTCAGTGGTGGATAGCACCAACTACATGGGCCTTCAATTATTTAAGGCTACTACTGATTTGAGGGCTTGTCTCCCTTTTAGCAAGTGGGGCTTGGCATTTCAAAGCCTAAAAGGCAGAAATTACATGTTCACTCTTTAGGGTTTTGTATACATGCAATTCATATTTGAACATACGAGAAGATATACCCACTCAAACTTTATGAACAATTTTGTCTAGGGGTGGGGTGGGGGTTACAAATTCTTCCAAGGGTAATTTTGTAATTTAACATCTAATCTTGAGTCCTAAATTGTTTATCCCACTTCATCCTATATATAGAAATAAAAGATACTCTTCAAATTGCTTTTTCAAACTCCATATTACGTGACCTATTATGTGACCTTATTATGCAAAACAATCGCCACCATATCGCACTAGCATATGTAGTCCATTGCAAGTTTAGGATAGAAGTGAGTTTGCCAAAGGTTTTTTTCTTTATTTTAAGGTTAAATGAGATATTTATCTTCTCTTTTTATTGTTTTATTTCTTACTCATTTTTCTTTTTCTTTTCTTTTTTCTTTTGTAATTGGCTTAGCAGAGCAATCCATGGATACTAAAAACTTTGATTTCTTAAAAAGTTTATTGTGATACGAAACAAAAGCCAAAAGAGAAGTCATAAGGTGAGCATAGGATTAAAAGCCAAAAGAGAAATGATAAAACACAAAGTATCAATTGATGGGGAAGGGGGATATATAGTCGATGATAAAAAAAAGATATGAAAGAGTGAAGTCATTTCTCATTGCTCTTTATGCGACAAGCATGTTCAGTCATGTTGTGCTAAAGTAGTTTTCAATTCTGAAATGAAAGGTTTGATGAATATATTCATGGCCACTAGCTCATCCTATAGGGAAAATATTTACAAATCCTCGATTCCATTACACTTGGAATTTGATTTCGTTTTATTCTTTGTATACGCACCCCCAAACAGCCGGACTTTCGCCTTTGGAAATGTTTCTGCTTTCTTTTGCAGTCTTCTTTTGTTTTGAAATCCTTAGCAATACATCATTAATAAGAGCCCTAATTGGCACCATATGCATAGGCAATTTGGCATCAATTCCCTTGGTACTATTATACCTATTGCCTGTACTTAAAAGAGTTGATGAATATTTTTTTCTTGATAAAAACTGTAAGTTGAAAAAAGTGTTGGAATCTCTTTTTTTTTTTTTCCCGTAATTACCAGCATATTATCCTCCGGAAAATTTTATAGAAAAGAATAAGCAAAAAGAACGAAGAAGATAACAATTAACTAAGTAGGTTTACCATCATATGCTAGGGCTAAAGCTTGCATGTATGTGACATATAGTTTAGTAATATTATTTGAAAGAGAGAGCACCATTTTGGAATTCGCCTATTTTGATATTAAGTTAAGTTTTATCTATGCTAAAAAACTACTTGTTTTGCACAGCTTGTTCAATATTCTTGATTCTATAAAGGATATAAAAGGCATTAAGTTGAATTTTAGATTAATTAGGCATCTTTAAATTCTTAGAAATATAAAGGAAACAAGTTATTAGTAGGAAGCAAGAGAGATGATTAATTAGGGATGAGAGAGAGAAGTGATAGAGGAGAGAGTGAGGGCCACTAAATTTGAAGAAAATTACTTGATAAATAAGAAAAAAAGAACATTATGGAAAATGTAAAGCTCTAATGCATTCATATACTATGTTTCGAATAACACGCGCTTCTTTTTTTTTTTCTTCTTTTGATAAACAACGAAGTTTGAACTCTGGGATGTGTACATATGCATTATATTCTCAACTCAACTAAGAAAAATAAAATGAAAAATGACCGTGCTGTATATAGTGTTTACCAATGTGGCCAACGTCATAATACGACGTGTCGGTGAATGAAACCGAAGAACACCAACCTAATCACCCCGCATTAGCGGAGAATTCGGTTAAATTGCAAGGTAATTTTATATAAAGATTGACTAATAGATATGCGCATTTAGGAGATGGCCCATTAACAAAAAAAAAAAAAAAAAAAACTAATGAAGTCAAATCCCATCACTCACTATTAGAAAAAGGTTATTCACTAATGGTGCTAGCAGGTTTTCAAACCCCAAAGTGAAAGGGTTGTTGAATAAATTCCCCCTATTGTTATTGAGTGGCAATCCATCAAACAGAAGATGACTATAGTTGTTGGTCCCCTAACAAGCTGACTTTGCTTTTCAAATTGCTTTCTAAACTACTTTTTTCTTGGTTCCCTCCTTCTATGTAGAGAACACCATGATCAATTCTGCAAGGCACCAGGGCATTAGCACTTATGCACCCTTAGTGTGGGCATAAGCAATGTGCTTAATCTTAAACGAGGGCTGTAAGTCGCGGTCAAATCAACGAACGAGACCACTCTTTTCTTTCTATTGGCTTTCGTTATTGTAAGAAAAAAATAAATGAACAAGCCTAATTTGGACTTAATGTTTTGGTGCTAACCTGAAGGAAGGCTGAAAATTATAACGAAGATGTCTCATGTGCAAACTCAATACGATCAAACCTCTGTGGTGAAGAAAAAGAGACAATCCCAAGATTCCCAACAAACCATTTATGCAATTTGTGTAAAACATATATATATATATATATATAGGATAATAACCACTATTAATTTGAGAATAGTAAATATTTGTTATAACTATTGTCAATAGTCACAGGTTCAAGTTTTGGACATGCCCATGAACGCGTGCTTGAATCCGACAGTACTAAAAGTTATGATGTAATTTGCAGCTGATTGCTTGCATTTGTATGATTAGTCCAGACTTTGAACAAAGAAAATGACAAATAGAAAATGCTGGATGGAAATACTTAAACAAGATTTCATGCTAGCTATGTGGAGACCAAGAGATGTGTGTGCACGTGCAGTGCCCGTGAACTGACCAAAAAAATAAATAAAAAGATCTCTTCTTCTGATACTACGATAGATAGATGGACCTCACTAGGGCTAAGTAGGTTTGCATTAGACAGAGCAACAACTATAAAGGAAATGAAAGCTTTTTGGGGCCTTTTGGGCATCAGGAGCATAGCATAGTAGTTGAAATGGTTATGTTCAACTAAAAGTTTTTCAGTCCATTTTGAGCAAATGACACACAAGCTTTTAATAAGAGAGAGAGAGAGAGAGAGAGAGAGAGAGAGAGGGAGAAGGGTTTCGAAGAGATTCTAAAGCTAAAGCCGAAGAGATCTTCCACTTACAGATTCTTCATTAATTTGTTCTTTGGAGGGGTCCAAACAGAGATATGTCCCTTTGGCCTTTGAGAAGGTAACCACAACATTATGCGAAAACGAATCAGATTAGGCATTTTCTATATAGCTATACATACATTTTTTTGTATGTATAATTGTACACGGTTTCATTTCAGTGCACAGCCAACCAAATGAGGACACAGCCTCTGACAGGTACCCATCTTTTTCTGATATCATTTTTAGAATCTAGTTTTGCACCAGACTTTCATAAACATACATAAAGGCTTAACCTATCTAGTGCTTGACCTTTGTGAGAGTCAAGTAATGGTAGTGTTCATAGGCATATATCTTATAGACCAACTAGAAAAGTAAAATATAAAAATAAAAAATAAAAAAATGGAAGGAAACATTAGTTTTCTTTGAAAAGGCACTGCAGGAAAAGCAAAAGGTAAGGGAATAAAAAATTACAAAACAAAAAATAGCTATGCTCCCAAGAGGGGCTTTTCTATTGCACCCCTATATACATTGATCAAGTTGAGCCATATCTTCATCCAAATATTGGCAAATTGCTAAGTGGTTTTGCAGCTTGAGGGCTATCTATAAATTAGCAAATTGAAACTATAAGGGATGATTCAGTAATCGGACTTTTTTATTAACATGATAGATTTGTGGTCAACTATCCTTTTAAGTGTTGTATGAAATTTATCTTGTTTACGTTTATCTCGAATTATCGGTTAAAAAGAAGGTACTAAGATTGGACACCATCAAAAAATGTAAAAATACAGGAAAAGAAATAATATGAGATATAATTCAAAAGATTTTAAAATTTCAAAATAATTTTGCTCAAGATTAAACTTCAAAATAAGAGGTGATGAATAACTGCATTGAGATTGACCTTGTGATAGCTTTTCCTTCTCTTGTACTATCAATTTGTTAGTAGGTGTGCAGTGCTGTTAACTATGTGAATGGTTAACAAATCAAACAGCTAAGGGGCCTCCAACAGGGTGGGAAAGAGATTTTGTGTGAAGGGAGGGCTTTGTTTGGTGTTTGGAGAAAAAGTAGATGAAAAGGTTGCAAAAGAGAACAAAGAGGGTAGAAACAAAAGAACACATCAAATCAAACACCTTTTCAACCCCCCCCCCTCTCTCTCTATCGTGTATAGTTGGGAGGGATGTGAAGCTATTGATTGAGGGAGGAGAGAGGAGGAGGAGGCCCCCACCTTAAGAGTGACTCAACCCTAATGCTCTTCATATTCCAAAGTGATGATGAATGATATGTGTGTGGTAGTGGGTGTGCAGTTTATTCTTGCCTGTCACATTCTACCTTTACAATTTGAAGCGACCCCCCTCTCTCTCTCTCTCTCTCTCTCTCTCTCTCAAGACGTGCTCTCACTTCCGGAATTATTGACTCAAACCGGGCCGAGTTGTGTTGACTCAAGTTGTATAAACTCTTTTGAGGGACCGGACAGAAGATGCAGAGAAGATCAAACCAGGGAGGAGGATTGAGAATTAGGAGTTTATAATAAAGATGTAGTAGTTTTAAAATTTATTTTTCAAAACATAACTTGTTGATTAACTTGAGTTTGATAAATAATTTTAAAATAATTTAATTTTTAAAAATAAAATTTAAAGCCACTTTGATTTGGCATAAAATTAATGAGAATAGACTATACTCTATTTTAGTTGGAAGGCTTGTTAGTGGTGTAAGCAAAATAAGAAGTGGGAAGAGAAGGAAATAATGTTCTTGATTGTTTTGAGTAGGAAAATGCCAAATGAAGAAAAAATTATTAACATTAATCATGATAATTAGATAGGTATTGACTAATGTGCGCCGCATGAACTTGGGTCTCACTGATTGTTCGACCTCAACTTACACTAGCAATGCTCTTGGAATAAAATAGGGAGGAAGTAAATTGACAGATATGATCATTAATTTGTTGTAAGTAACTTTAAATTTAAATCTTCCCTCATAAGTCCTCTTCAAGTATAACAATTTTTTTTTTTTTGAGTGAAAAGGAGGGATATTATTCCAAAAGCTCTCTTTTTTATTTCTCTCGTCTTCACTTCTTTTAACTGACCAAACATGACTAAGAAGATTACTTTTCTTTAATTTTCTTTTCTCGTGTACCAAATGGAGCATAGCTTTACTTACAGAAATTTTTTTTTAGAAATTTTCTTTTCTGTTTCTCTTATCTCATCTCCTCTTAAGCTAATCAAACAAGAGTAAAAGATTTCTTTTCAGTTTTAATTTTCATCTTTATAATACCACAACAAAATATAATTCTAAAAGTGTAGGTGCTATAACTTAATTCGATGATTCAAAGTTTGAAGGAACGTAACAAAATTATCCTATGAGAGACATTTAATTCCAGAACTATATTCCTTTGAATTAATTATTTCTCTGCCAAACTGGTTGGCAACCTTGTGCTTTTGGGTTGGCCTATACTGAGTTAACTCAGGAATATAGCTGACTGATCCTCTGTTTTTGCTCAAAAATAGCACTTCTGTTCAGTGCTTAAAATAGCACCATTTTACAAGCAAGCAGACAGTGACGTTGTCAGTGTCGTTGTTGGTCCACTAAAAGTAATAAGTGGACACGGCATCCTCTCTTTCTCTCTGAGCCCTCTCTCTCACTCTACTCCACACCTTTCTCTCTCCAAGGAAAAGCATGATGATTGAAAACGAAAACCCTCCCAACAGAGAGAGAGAGAAAGAGAAAGATCTCAAGACTGCACAGAATCTATGCTTACCACCTGTTTCTTGTTCCTTCAAATGCCCCAATGAAGAAGGGTCCCACCCAACACCCAACACCAATCACCTCCTGGCTCCCACCACCACCACCACCACCACCAACAGCAGCAGCAGTATCAGCACCAGCCTCCTCTCTCTCTCTCTCTCCTCCATACTCCTAATAAATAATCAAAAGGCGTTTGATGGATGGATATAGATACACTTATAAATATATATATTACCCAACTCTAATTTTTTATTCCTTTCGTTGTTGGTTGTGAGCATAAAGAGGTTACATATCAATTTTATGTTCGCCGGCGATGCCGACGCCGGTTAGCACAGCCAGGCAATGCTTGACTACGGAGGCGGCGCAAGCTCTCGACGAGGCGGTCGCCGTCGCGCGCCGCCGCGGCCAAGCTCAGACGACGTCGCTCCACGCCGTATCCGCGCTTCTTTCGCTTCCTTCCTCCGCGCTGCGCGAGGCCTGCGGTCGCGCCCGAAACAGCGCTTACTCGGCTCGGATTCAGTTTAAAGCTCTCGAGCTCTGCTTGGGGGTCTCTCTGGACCGCCTTCCCTCGTCGCCGCAGCGAGCCGAGGAGCCTCCTGTTTCGAACTCGCTCATGGCGGCGATTAAGCGGTCTCAGGCGAACCAGAGACGACAACCGGAGAGTTTTCATCTGTACCAGCAGCAACAACAATCGTCGTCGGTTTCGACGGTGAAGGTTGAGCTTCAAAATCTGGTTCTCTCCGTTCTTGACGACCCAGTCGTCAGCAGAGTCTTTGGCGAAGCGGGCTTTCGGAGCTGCGATATCAAGTTAGCCATTCTTCGACCGGTTCATCAACTTCTCAGGTATTCCCGTTACAGAGGACCCCCTCTATTTCTCTGCAATTTAACGGGCGATTCGGACCTGAGTCGCAGGGGTTTCAGCTTTCCATTCTTGGGTTTTTCCGAATTTCCCAATGGCGATGAGAACTGTAGGAGAATTGGGGAAGTTCTTGTGAGGAACAAAGCGAGAAATCCGCTCCTCGTCGGTGTTTGCGCCAACGATGCTCTTCAGAGTTTCTGTGAAACCGTAGAGAGAAGGAAAGGAGGATGCGTTTTGCCTGTTGAAATCTACGGGTTAAATGTAATTCGTATCGAAAATGATGTTTCAAAATTCGTCAATGCGAACTCTACTGATGCGTTGATGAAGTTGAAGTTTGGGGAGGTGGCTAAAATGGTGGAACATTGTATTGGACCTGGTGTAGTCATAAGTTACGGTGACTTGAAGGAGTTGATCGGCGACGATGCCTCAGTCGCCGCTGCGGCGAGCTGTGTTGTAGGCGAATTGACGAGGCTACTGGATCTTCATGGTGGGAAGCTATGGCTGATTGGAGCTGCAGCGACTTACGAGACATATTTGAAGTTCTTGAATAGATTTCCCTCCGTTGAGAAAGATTGGGATTTGCAACTCCTACCCATCACTTCTCTTAGATCTGCCACTGCCACAGGAGATTCATTCCCCAGATCGAGGTAAGTTCCCATTTTGCTATTCTGTGTTGTGTTGTTATACTATCTTTAAAATAGATTATTCTTAAATTGATTAAAGTAATCAAGTACCGAATTGGGACCTTGGAATTGGGAATTTTTTGCTATTTTTATCATTGGTTGATTTAGTTTTTACCTTGCGTAATCCTCTCTTTCTATTGAGGAATTTAATATAAAATATAGCATTTTAATATTGAAATAGCCATGCTGTCCAAGATTTCTTAAGCTCTCCTCTTGAAGATCAACCTTCTATATGGATAACACAAAATGCCAAATCAATAAAACTTGGGCTAGAAAAGTTTGGTGGTGCTTAATGTTGAAAATAAATCATGCTTAAGCATCAGTTTGATCCGCTGTTTTGGACTATAGAACTTTTGTTTAATAAGTATTTTAATTAATTTTATTCAACAAATAAATAATTTATGAGAAAACGGATCAATGGCATAATACAATTTTTATTGTGCTTGATGTATTTAATAAGTAAATGCATACCTAGTTTATGTACTTGTGAGCATACATTCATGCATGTATGCAGAGAGAGAGAGAGAGAAGGGTTTGAAATAACTTTGTAAATTTTTTTTCTAAAATTTTGGCAAAAATATTTCTGTTTTACCCTCTACAATACTATTGTATGCTAGTGTGTGTGTGTTAGTACCTCCTCATGGGTTTGTTTCGAACCTCGACTTCAATTTCCATGAGTTGTAGATAAAAAAGAAATGTTTTTCGTTGAATTAGAACTTGGAAAATGGTTGTTACATTGAAGAACAAAGGTCACAGTATCACTATTGTTTTTATCATGGGTGTTTCAAAGCTATTCCATGTTTGAAGTTTTCTATGTCGTAGCAATTGCCCTCAGATGTACCTCAGTCGATAGACCTTACCCCCCCCCCCCCCCCCAAAAAAAAAAAAAAAAAAAAAAAAAAAGAAAGAAGGTTCTCTACTATTGTTCTGCTGTTCAAAACAGCAGATTAAGCAGTGGAGTATAAGTTCATTTCACTTAACTATTAATGTTTATCTTTCGTTATTTTTGTCACCATTTTTGGACTAGCAATATACTTTCTTCCTGTGTTCATTAGACTTCTGACCATGCTTTATCCATTGGATCTCACAGTTCCATGCTCATGATATACTTACAGCTTGATGAAGTCGTTTGTTCCATTTGGTGGGTTCTTTTCTACATCTTCTGATTTGAAGAGCCCAGTAGGCGGCTCCTACCAATGTCTATCTCGCTGTCATCTCTGCAATGAGAAGTGCGAACAAGAAATATCTGCCATTGCAAAGGGAGGATTCACTGCTTCAGTTGCAGAACAGTACCAATCTAGCTTACCTTCCTGGTTGCAGATGACTGAATTCAACAAAAACAGTGGACTGGATGTTGCGAAGGTATGTATTTCTCTAAACTCTTATCTTGGTTCATCTTTCTAGTATATGCTTCCATGTGTTGGTTGTTATGACTGTCTATCAACTAGGCACAGCTGGAGTGTTGATCAAAGTGAGGGAGTCTTGTATATTTCATTATTGTCATAGAAAACGTTAATTATATTCATATGATATCATTAACCTCCGATAAAGTGAGCATTAATGTGAGATATAATGCCATGGCAGCTCTATAAAGAGCATAGGCACAGACAGACAAAGGCATAATTGGGTGAATGCCACAAGCCTCATTGTCCCCCCAAGAGCACCATTTGAAATTACAATTTTCTGTAAATATTTAAAAAATCCTGGTGGTTGGACCGTAGTGACCTTATTCAAGTAAATATTTTTTTTTTGTCGTTAACCATAAATTGTACAGCGAACGTATCGTTCTTACTTAGTGATTATAATATTCATATGAAAAACAAGTTTCAATCTCTTCAGTGCAGGCCAAAGATGATGGCTTGGCATTGAATGCTAAAGTAAAAGGGCTGCAAAGGAAATGGGACAATATCTGCCAACGTCTTCATCATGCTGAACAACTGACAAAGGGAAATATTTATCAAGTGGGTTCTCAAGTTCCAGCTGTTGTGGGCTTTCGAGTTGGTGATGACAAGAAGGAAAGTGCTGATAACCACAGCAGCAATGAGAGAAGTACATCGGCAAACGCAATTGGATGCCGAAAGATTACTTCGTGCATGTCAATGGATATACAAGAAAATTCCATTTCACGACCCAGCATTCCACTGCCTGGAGTTTCAAAGGCTATGGATGCAAATTTCCTAGCCAAAATGAGGGAAAAAACTTCAGAATCTGAAGACCTTGAGCTAGGTAGGCTCAGGTCTCCTCCTTTGAGTTTTTCCAATTCTAGTGTTGGTGATGGTCACGCATCTCCACTTTCTGCTGCATCTGTGACTACAGATTTAGGTTTGGGGATATACTCTGCCTCTACAAGCAGGGAGCTGAAGAAACACACAGATCAGACTCATATGGATCTTGTGCAGGATTTCTCAGGTTGCTTATCTGCCAATGTTGATTTGGTTACTGCGAGTACCATCAACCATCCAGCTCAATCTTCATCATGTTCTTGTCCTGTCTTTGACGGTCAGTTCGATCAGAGGGATTTCAAGATGCTCTATAGGGCGTTGAGTGAAAGGATCAGCTGGCAAGAGGAAGCTGTAAGTGCTATTAGCCGAGCAATAGCTAACTGCAGGACAAGAAATGAAAAGCGCTTTGGGCCAAGTCTGAGAGGAGATATATGGTTCGCTTTCCTTGGACCTGATTGCTTCAGTAAGAAGAGAATTGCTGTTGCCCTTGCTAAGATATTAAATGGAAGCAAAGGGAACTTTATCTGTGTGGATCTAAGTTCCCAGGATGGAATGATCCGTACAAACACCGTGTGTGATCACCAAGAATTCAATGGATATGATATGAAGTTCAGAGGGAAAACCGTTGTTGATTATGTTGCAGGGGAATTGATCAAGAACCCATTGTCTGTTGTGTTCCTTGAAAATATTGACATGGCTGATCCTCTTGCTCAGAATAGTTTATCACAGGCCGTGATGACTGGTAGATTTTCAGACTCGCATGGAAGAGAAGTAGGTATCAATAACACAGTCTTTGTGACAACCTCAACATTCACAACGGGTAGCAAAAATCTCTTTTCTGCGAAGGAAACCAGCAATTATTCTGAGGAAAATATCTTAAGAGCGAAGGGATGGCCAATTCAGATGGTGATCAATTGTGCTGTTGGGAACAGTACCATCAGCAATGACTCCATGTCAATTGTGTCAAATAACACAAGGAAAGGCATCTCAAACCCAGTCATTGTGAATAAAAGAAAGTCAATTGGTACTGCTGGAATCATAGAAGTGGGGGAAACCTCAGAAATGGCCAAAAGGGCTCACAAGGCCTCAAATATGCATCTGGACTTGAATCTCCCAGCTGAGGAAAATGAGTTACACGACACTGACTGTGGGAACTCTGAAAGTGATACCATCTCTGAAAACTCCAAGGTTTGGTTGGAGCATTTCGTTGAACTAGTGGACGAAACAGTGGTTTTCAAGCCATTTGATTTTGACAAACTTGCCGAGAAAATATCGAAGCAGATTAGCGACTGCTTCCATAAGATTGTTGGCGCGGACTGCTTGTTGGAGATCGATTCAAAAGTCATGGACCAGATTCTTGCAGCTGCGTGCCTATCAGAAAACAATGAAGTCGAGAGTTGGGTCAAGCAGGTTGTCGGTAGGGGATTTATAGAAGCTCAGAAAAGGTACAAGCTCACTACTCCTTATGTTGTGAAACTTGTTGCCTGTGAGGGCCTTTTTTCAGAGGGGCAAGCACCGGGAATTCGCCTTCCAGCTACAATTGTCGTGAACTAATGTCTTCATATGGCCTTTTTCTTGTAATTAGATGTATAATCTAGTGTTTTAGCATCTAGAAACCCTTGTTTAGCCTGATAATCCCATATTTTACTGGGTTTTTCCTAGGGTGTGTGTGTAATACATATAGACTCCGACTATAGCTTGTGGGATTGATTATCTTTCTTAGGTCTGAAGCAGTTGTGTTGTTGTAGCTGATTGTTGTTCCATAATATAATTTGCTTTCACCATCTTGTACATGCTATCATTTAGCTGAAATTCATGAAATTTCATCTTGTACCAATGATAGACAAGGCCGCCAATTTTTAGATTTTGCCTTTCTTATGACCTATTTACTTGTTTTTGTCCATCTTATTTCCTCTGTTCTTTGTTGTTGTGACAACAATCTAAACGTGTCAGTAGGATATTGGTGATGGATTATACAACTCTGTCAATGTTCTCCGTTCTCTGTTCCTTTCATTGGTGTCTCTGGCTTTTTTTTTTTTTTTTTTTTTTTTTTTTTTTTTTGGGGGGGGGGAGTGGATGGCTTCTCTTATATTTTTGTGTACTTTAGAAGAATTTATGCACATTTGTTTTGCTTCTATTCATTACCTAGGCACAAAATGGTACTTTTTTTTTTTTTGTTTTCATTTTTCACCTTATTCAAGCCTTTGAACCACTATTTTTTGGATCCACACGAATCATGTAAACTTCATGTATTGCTTGAATGCTCTCATCGCAAGAGGCTTACTTACCAAAGCGTTTGAGTTCATTGTTCCATAAGTCCAAAACTTTTGATACAGTTTTTCAATGTGGGATTCAACATCCATCCATGTGGGTCAAGCTCATTACATGGGGGTATTGGGAAGAAAATTGTGAATTTGGGCAATCCTATTTATTTGAGAGTGAGCTTGTAATAAAAATCCTACTGTCGTTTTACATTTTTCTTGGGATAAAAATTTCAGTGCGAGTATTGTCAGTATAATCTTCTCATAGTGCCATGATGAAGATATTAAACCCTAGTAGATATTTTGGTAAGTCATTTTTGTTAGAAAATGATTTGTGAGGGAAAGAGGGTCGGGAGGATTGGAAGATATGTGAAGTAAGGTTATGGGTACTAATATAGAAGATACCGTACTACTTAGGTTGAAACGTAGTTTTGACTCCAAAGATCGGGGAAAAGGTTACTATTTTGTTTTCTCTTTCCTTTGAAACTAAACAGGTTAGAAAATTTTCCCCCCTTTAGTTTCTTTTAGTTTTCTCTACAAAAAATAATTACGCTTTCTGTAATGTTTCTATTTGAGTTCATTCTAATTTCTTATATTATATTTTAATTGTTTATTCCAAACCAAACAAAGAAAGAAAGAAAAATAATAGTTTTTGGGTTTGCAGGGACCTATGGAAGAAAAAGGAGTGATAGAGAAATTATAAAGAACATAATTATTTTTCTGTTTTGACTTTGCAAATTTTTTTCTTATTTCAAATTAGGAGAGAAAATAATAGAATAATTATTGCAAACAAAATGAAAAGAAAGTAGATAAGAAAATCACCATCTCGTATTGTTTTTGTCAAATAATTTTTCCTCTCCCAAAGAAGTTCCGGAAGGAAAATATTCCCCCTCACTCCTCGAGTTCCAAACAGGCTCTTTCAACAGGTTCCAAACACACCCTATATTTAACTGCCCTAGTTTTTTTTTTTTTTTTTTTGTTTTATCCGAACTGACAAACAAGCTTTGAATCTCGAACCCGTCGATCCAACAAAACAATTTTCGATCGCTTTCTGAACCCTACCCTTCTAACCTCCAAACCGATTCTTTTTCAAATTTCATGGCCATGGAAATGCCTTCGATCTCTTCGAGCCCCCGTACTGTCGAAGAGATTTACAAAGACTACAGCGGTCGCCGCGCTGGCGTCGTCCGCTCTCTCACTTACGGTACTTCTATACATACATAAATATACACATACAAACCCTAAAGTTCAATCTATATTGGCTGTATTCCACTTATCTTCTCAATTCTCTCTCCGTCAGATGTCGAAGAGTTCTTCTCACTTTGCGATCCAGGTTGATCACAACCTTCCCCTCGAATTCTTTATTTGCGTCTGTATATATTATGTGTGTTTATATCTAAAAACGCCTATGTTTGTGCAAGTTTGCTTTGTTTGATGTGGATTGGGTTTGCTTTGATTTTCTCTTTCTAGATAAGGAGAATTTGTGTTTGTATGGACACCCAGATGAAACCTGGGAAGTGACACTGCCGGCCGAGGAAGTTCCACCCGAGCTTCCCGAGCCGGCATTGGGGATCAATTTCGCTAGGGATGGAATGAACCGGAGAGACTGGCTGTCACTGGTGGCTGTGCACACTGATTCATGGTTGCTCTCTGTTGCTTTCTATTTTGGAGCTCGCCTTAATCGTAATGAGAGGTACCTTTGTTCTTGCCTCTGTTGCTTGTTGCATCATGTCATAGTAATTATCAATTTGAATGTTGGGTGGGGTTTTTATACATAGTTGGAGCAATGCTTAGATTGTCTTTCCTTGTTTATCAGTTAATGTCCTCGTTCACTACGTTGACACTTTGTTACGGTACTAAGTTACTAGCAGCTAAATTTCAGTTAAACGTGTCTTAAATGGGTTACTTTCAGTTCCCTAGTTCCCAAACTGTTATAGTCTTGTCACCTGTTTTTGTTCTTGTATTGCACCTAAGGTCGGGTCGGGTAAGTAGTGACCTACCAACTATATCGCCAAAGTCGGTTTCACAAACATTGGAACCGATCTTGACTCGGTTTGTGATCGGGTTGGTTCGGTTGGGTTAGAAATAAATTTTTTTTAATAAGTACTTAAATTACAAATAAATAAAAGCACCTAGTAAAAATCCATATGCTATTAAAATTCAACCATTACATTAACTCATTTTATTCATCCTACTTAAAATATACAATAGTACCATACAGTCATTAAATATATTGGTCTATCAACCATTACATTCAATTATTTTATCTATGAGAAAGAGATTTGGCGGATTGGGTCGATTTGGGCAAGTGAGTAATAAAGGCCCGCCATCCGAACCGAAAGAAATTAAAATTTGCAAACCTCACCTGTTACCCACCTAAATTAACCAATGAAATTGACCAAATGTCAGTAGGTCGGGTTGGCGGATCGGTTGGATTTTTTAATATCCCTAATTGCACCCTTTACATTAGGAGTTCAGCTATGCTTCGTCTTTTAAGATGCTAATTAATTTTGGCTGATGAGTAACTAGCATGGACATGGACGAGTGTCAGACACGATACGTGTCAAATACGCTAACATGGTAATTTTTAAAAAATACAGTACACAACACGGTAGGAACATGGCAAAAGGATATATATATATATATTTTAATATTTTTGTATGGCAGGGACATCTTTCAAAAGAAGTGAAAAAATATACAAGATAACACCATTTAAAATTAAAAAAAACATATTTCATACTTAATCGGCAACAAATCATTTACAATTAGTCAATTATATTCCATAAAAAATGATAAAGTAAGCAAACACATTAATAACAAAAAAGATGCTCATCAATACAAATATTCTAAAGTCATAAACTATCAAAAATATTAAAACATTATTACTCTTCACTAACAATCCTTCATCATTTAATATAAAATCCATAACAAGCACACAAAACAAAATAACCACCAATATTAGTAGCATACTTACTTTTCTTCTTCTTCTCCATCTTCAATCTAATAATTGGTTTTAAAATTTATAGTTGAGCCTTCGCCGTGTCCCTAAAATGTCTAAAATGGGACACGGGCGTCCAAGACATGTCCGTGTAGTGTCCGTCGTAAATATAAATAAATAAAAAATTAGACATGTAAAATGGAGTGTCCGACATGTGTCCCGAGTGTCTCATGGGTGTTGGTGTCCGACACGCTAGGAAGCACGGACATTTCGTTGGAGGTGCTACCGACACGCTAGGAAGTATAAATACTCCGTTGGAGGAGCCGTACTTGTGTCGGACACTCCGTTTTACTTGTCCTATTTTTTGTCTCATTTTTTATTTATTTATTTTTATATCGGATACTCCATGGATACGGCTTGAACACGTGTGTTCCATTTTGAACACTTTAAGGACACGGCGGGGGCTCAACTATAAATTTTAAAACTAATTGTTGGATCGAAGAAGAAGAAGAAAAAAGAAGAAGAATGAGAAGAAGAACAAGTATGCTACTTATATTATTGGTTAATTTGTTTTGAGTGTTCTTTATAGTTTTTATATTAGATGATGATGTATAGTTGATGAAGTGTGATGACATGTTAATGTTTCGGTAGTTTATGACTTTATAGTATTATATATTGGTGGAATAATTTTTTTGTTATTAATGTGTTTGTTTACTTTGTTATTTTTAATGGAAAACATATTTTATTTATTTAATTGGTGATATCTTGTATATATATATATATATTTTACAAATATATATATATGACATATAAAATTATATTATTTTACTTGTGTCCCTGTCGTATCGTATCTTACATTTTTTAAAAATTCACGTATCGGCGTGTTCGACATATATTGTGTCCAACACTTGTGTCTGTGTTTGTGCTTCTTAGCCGACATAGGTACGGCTCCTCCAATGGAGTGTTCCTGTGCTTTCTAGACTACAATGGTGGAATTTGTAGGATCCTTTGGGAGGTTAGATGTGCGTTTGCAATTGTACGCAAATCCTTATTTGAAGCATAGATAGCCAGCTGTAAGCTGCACTTTTTGTGAAGCTGGTCTTTTGGGAGTTCTGAGAATCATTCTATGTCCTTAGTACCTATCCAGTGGGCAAACTATTGGCTTAGATTTGAAGATATAGAAATTTTTTTGGTACCAATAAGTTTTCTAAATTAATGGTGCTTTTTTTTTTCCTTCTCTCAAAATAGTGTGAACTGGAGAGGAGAGGATCTCCCAACAAAGGAGGAAGAAAAATATACAGAAACATCACCGTAATGCTTCTTCATGCTTATGGCCCATGCATTTCTCATATCTTATCCATTATATTTTACTTACAAGCCAACATTGGAAGGATGGTAGTTGGTGTTTTACGTGAATTACCTTTTGGCTTGGCTAATCACCAAGCTGCTGTTAGGTCCCCTCAGGGAAGTGACATTATGATTGTTACCATTGCATAAGTTCTAAGGCCCGATGTTTTTAGGTCTTGAGTGTTGGTATTAAGCACTAAGACAAATACGCTTAATGAGGCCAAATACCATTATGTTATACTTTTTGGCTTGTAATGGTGTCATTGATTTATAATCAGCTAGGATGTTGACTAGTTAACAGTCCAAGAATCTGGTGTTCAAATACACTTTATTTATCAACTTTGCCTCCACGTTTCAGATTAAGTCATGAGTTACATGTGTGGGATTTTGAGATGTTGCATAAGGTGCCATCCTTTTGTTTAAGCATCAGCAGTGGCATGTCCTAGTTTTAGCATCCACTGTAGCTAATTGGTCTTTCTAGAGAGTGGTGAGTTAGGTCTTGGATGAAGTCAATGTAGATATGGTACACATTCTTTTGCTCAATTAGGGCTCACAATTATCCTTTGTCTACTTAACCGGGTCAATATACTGTATGGGATAGTCAAAATTATCCCTGCACTTGTGGCTAGTTAACAACCTTGGGTGGTGCCATATCCTTTATGTGCTAACCCCTCCACATCTTCCAAGTCAGAAAACTTGTTAGGAGACATAATGAATTGAGCATATTGGTTGCTAACTTTTGAAATTATGCACATTTGATAGCCACGAATGCCTTTTTGAGTAACAATCCATTGAACTAAACTTGAGGGCTTCTTTAAAGTTGGGCAATCATTTGGGGACCATTGTTGAGCTTATGGTATCATGCATTGAATGGATCCTTCTCGGGCAAACTTTTTCTTTATTTGGTCTCTTTGTGCAATTTTGGAGCTTCAAAAACACTACCAACTTGTGTAAATGGTATAAGTGCTAAACTGTTAATGTTCAGTTGTCCATCGTTACATAGACTTGGTGTTCCCTTGAATTTGTGGATTGAAATGGGCTTGGTAAAGGAATGTTGAGGGGAAATAGCTTCTTTAGGCCTTCTCTTTTGAGCAATTTACCTTTACTAACTTTCTTATGGCTATTGTCTAATCCTGGGTTGTAACTTTTGGAGGACGTAAGAAGTCCAACTCCACTTTGCAAGAAGAGTGTGGGAACCAGATAATATGGTACAACTTCCAAATAATCCATACTATATATGAAGGCAACAACCTATTTTGTGTGTGAAGCTCTGTTACACTTTTTATTCCCATAATAACCTCAACAATTATAGAAATTACAATGTGAAGACTCTGAATTAATATGAAAATTTACCATCTGCCACCTCATCATTTCAACCACCTCGTTCATTTTAAAATCTACTCCTAAAACCATAGCCTCTTCATCTCTACGATCATATCACCTACATATCTGATGCTTATAATTCCCCACACTAATTTAACTACCTTAAGAGTAATGTCACTTCCAATGTGCATGATCATGTTTTGTGAATGGAAAAAGGAAACACCTTGAGGATCAATGGAACAAGCACCATGGAGGGAGGAAATGAACAACTCTAAAAAATGAAGCCTGCTAACAAAGTAACCCTTAAGGGTTTGCAAACGCAAATATTCAGTGATTGTTGCCCACTAAGGATTGCTCCAAAAATAGTTGGACCTCTCTAATTTAAACTATTGTTGTTGATTCTTTTTGGTTGATTGTTGGTGCACCTAAGGATATGGTCATACGGCTTTACAAAATTTTAAGATTGCCTACCAAACATTTGTTTTTATTTTTAGAAAAAAAGGGGACAATTGTAATGAATAGCGAATACTAGAAGGATTTTAAAAATTTTCAGGCAAGTGCTTTGGAAAGTAGTGATTGAAAAGATTCAAATTTGAAGTTTGGGTTTTGTTTAAATAGAAACATATCTAGTGTGAGTCATGAGGTTAATGATTTTTTACTTCAACTCTCATTGACTTTTGTAGGTCATGCTGAAATTGGGGACCATGAACATTAGTGCAATGATTTGTTAGTGGGATCTGTCTTACATCTTACATTCATCTTTTCTGAAGTTCTGAGTTTTGGTTGGAAGATACTTTCAAGTTTTTTTCAATTTCTTCTCCATTGGTTTTTGGCTTTTTGTTTTTGTTTTTCTTTGTTTGCTTGCTTGGTTCTCTCTCTCTCTCGCTCGTGGATTTTTCTCCTTTCTTGTTGCCTTCTTTTTTTTTTTCTCTATAAATTTATAGAATCAATGAACAAGGATGCTTCTCATGCTAATTTCAGTGATCTCTTCTATTGAATTGATTAATGGATGCATAGATCCTGGCAAACAACAATATTGACATTCACATTATTCCTTCTGATCTTGGACGTATGGGACCCTCAACAATGTAAACCTGCATGGTACATGTTTTTGCGATGATTTGGAGAGAGAGAGAGAGAGAGAGAGAGAGAGAGAGTAATCTCAGAATGTTGCTATATCATTATAATCATTTATTGATCTACTTATGTTTATATTATAATTCTGGAAGAAGGGCAGCCTAGTGCACGAGGCTCTGACCACTGTTGGGTTTGGGGAGGGTATAATTTATGCTGGCTTAACCCTTGTGGAGAGGCTATTTCCTTAATTTAAACCCATGATGCCTAGGTCTCAGTGGAGCAACTTTAAGAGAAGCTCTGTAGTTAAAAACTCAAGAATATTTAGAATTCATAAATTTTGAAATCCAGAATCTCTAGATCCTTTAATGTGTCAATTACTTAATGTTGTCATTAAGTGCAGCTTTTTGTTTATCTGCCTTTGTTTTTTTTTTTTTTTGAGAACTTGTACATGCCTGTAGATATATAAGCATTGGGTTTTTGTAGATGTTTTGTGCAAGGGTTTCACCCCCCCTCCGTCTCTGGTGACTTTCGCCTACATATTAGATAAATTACAAAAAAAAAAAAAAAAAGAGATCTAATTGGAGATCTTAAGGAACAATCTATAAGCTTTTAGGATTGGGAAACATCCTTAATAGGCATGCCTTATCCTTTAAAATATGTCCTCTCATACTAGAGATGTTGTCCTAGGATCTATGAATCTTTTGGATGAACTTCTGTCATACATTCACAATATCTTAGTTCAAAGAGTTCTGTACAGGCACCGTAACATGGCAATGAAAATATGTAAGTGTGCTGGAGTAGCCAAGAATTGATTGGCATAGACTACTGAACTGCAATAGTTTTTTTTTTTTTTTTTCCCAAGTCGTGTTTAACATGGTTTCTTTTTGATTGGTAAGTAAGTTTAATGTGATTCCTGACTTGCCACATTACCAAAATACCATTTACAAAATGGGGCTACATTTCTAATGATCTTGGAATATTCTGGTTGCAATCAGCACTTTATTTAGATTTCTACTGTATTTGTTTTCCTCAACTTGTTGGTGAGATTAGAATTTTTTGCAATGGTGTTCAAATTGCTGTGTAATTGTCATACGGAAAAGCAACAAAAAGAAAAAGGAAAACAGAAAGGACTGTTCTTTAATATTTTATTGAAGATTGTGGCCTAGACTTCAGAAGGACAAGTGACACGTCCAATTTGGTGCAATTCAGTGAAACTGTTTATAGGTTGAATACATGGGGAAGTTCAAAGCTCATGTATTCATAAAAGAAAAGACACAAGCTTCTACAGCTTGATTTTGGGTTGTATCACTTTAGGAAGAATGCAGCTTAGGTGTGTTAGAGATGCAATTCTTTTGGGAGGGGATTTGCCTTTGGTTATGAAAAAAAGGTGGGTTATTAGCTTCTTTGGGGGCCAATACGATGCAGTCATTCAAGTGAACAGGTTTTGAATCTCTTTCAAGGTTTGTGTACAGGGTTTCTCGCATCCGGCAAGCTAACTGTGTTACAGTGATGGTAACAAAGAGAAATGCTTTAATTTAGGTGTCCTTTATGGGATTTCCTGTTCAATTCTATTACTTCTAGGATTGAGTTCCTTTTATAGAAGTCCTACAATTTTGCATAAGAACTTGACTACTTTTAAGTGAAACTAGGAATGTGAATCTCATATTGCTTACCCTTGTATAGCTTGTATACAGCTCTAAGGAATGAGTGGTTTGAGTTGCAGTTTGAAACTCATATCCTCTATGATTGTATGATTTCTGCCAAAACATACTGTCAGTATGCCCGTTTGCTATAATGTACTCTTAATCTTGTGTTCCTCATTTTAGGCAATATTGGGAAAACCACTAAAAATGTTATGCTTGTTATGAGCAAACATGATTTTCTTTTTCAATAGCAACTGTACATTTATACAGAATATTGGGAATTCATCCCCTCAATTGAGCAGGCTTTTCATAAGATGATAAGAGGCTTGCTAATCCTGAACTAACTTATTTGATTTTCTTAAAATTATTAAAGAATATTTGTTCACTTTTTTTACAATAAAATACACATGGGGCTTCTTCCTACAGCAGTCTGTTTACACTTTTGTTTTTTGTTTTCCAAACAAAAGGATCCTTTACAAGTCCTAAACTTGTAGTCGACCTCCTCATTTGTATTGAATGGACTATCAGCTGGTTTTACCATTCGATTTGGACTAACCACCATGGAGTAGTGGAAAGGTGCTTCTACTTTATTTCTTCCTGTCCTGTTTTACTTTGGTTTCTTTCCCCACCATTTCCTCCTATAATTGGTTTCACTTGTTGTTATGTTCTTTAGCTGAAAGTATTCATACACCAATGTTAAAGTCATGATAAATCTTTTATGAGGATGAAAGGAATCTTGGGTACCTAGACATTGAGGATCAATAAATGGGCTGATTTTAAAATCCAGGCATTTGAAGCATGATTTCTTGGGAGTGTACGTGCCCATAAGATATGGGGACCCCATTACGATGAACCAAAAATGTTTGATCTCGTGAGTCTTTTGAGCACATAAGTTGATGTTTGATCTCGTGAATCTTTTGAGCACATAAGTTGACGCACCCTTTCTGCCCCATGGAATCACCAATTGGGCCTTAGACCAATGCCTTTTAGATTTGTCCATCTCAAACCAAATTTTCATCTAAACTGGTTTTAGGTTATGCTTTATTTATCACTACCTTATTTACCTTGAGGCAATAAACATGTAAGCTTTGTTATACTAGAAATAACTAAGAAAAGAACCAAAAAGGGAAAAATTAGATTCATCTTTGCTGGAGAAGAAAATAAATTGTGATCTTCATCGAATCATCATCATTCATCAGATTCATATAGGAAGAGAACATAAATTCTTCACCCAAAAAAAAAAAAAAAAACCTGAAAGGAATGTAGAAACAAAAAGAAACCTGACGGGAAAAAAAAAATGAATCTAAAGGTTAAAATTGAAAAGGAGTACAAATGAGAACTGGAAGAATCAGACTAAAAGGAAGCATAACCAAAAAAATTTTGAAGCTGGAGAGAGATGATGTTGTGGTCCTGAGTGATTTTCCCACTAATAATATCCTCTCAATGCCAAGCTCTTTAACTAGAGAGTGTTACCAAAATGTTTCTAGGATTTCTAAACCTTTGAACTAGTTTGGTAATTACCTTTTCTTTTGATCCAACAGCATCTCAAAAAAGGAAAAGGAAGTTGATTAAGTAGTCTGTGGATCTGGAGAAAGCACAGGACTCAAAACTTCTCCACTCAGTTCATTCTTTTGATTCGGACACTTAAAGCTTGTTGAACTACTATGATGGTGTTCTTTGATTTGTGTGATTTGTTGAATAAATTATGCGAAGCATGGACGGGTACACTTCATGAGACCTCTAAGAAATAGATGTAGGAAAATACTTATCTTTCTAAATTAGGGGTCCTCTGTTTTAAATGGGGCCAGGTTTTCAGGCCAAAAGTGGGCGGATTAAAAACCAACATTCAGGGATTTCATCTTTCCAAACTAGGGCTCACATCGAGCCAGCTGGGATAATACTCACTGAAATTGCTTTTCACCCTTCCCAAACTGTTCTGTGGGAGACAAGATTTTCCTCTTGGGGTCATCTCTATGACTGCTTACCATGCTGGCTTCATTTTATCACATCTTTTTCTTGGTTACCCCCGTCAAAATCGGACATGAAAGTTTCCTTTCAGAATCATGTTTCTTTAGGAGACCATTAACGAAAACATGTGCATTTCAATTAACAGGAAGCGTTTATTCAGCCTGATAAATGATCTGCCTACCGTATTTGAAGTCGTGACAGAAAGGAAGCCTATTAAGGACAAGCCCAGTATGGATAGCGGAAGCAAGTCCAGAATCAGCACAAAGGTAAAACTGTTTGATTTTAAGAAGGTGTTTTCTGTTCTTGCTCTTCCCCTTGTCTGAATTACAATGACCCCCAACTTTGCCCTGCAGAAGGCAAGTGATGGACAGTCAGAAATCAATCTGAAGCTATTTCAGGAGAGTTATGAGGAGGATGAAGATGAACATGGTGAAACCATTTGTGGGAGCTGTGGGGGAAATTACAGTGGTGAAGAGTTCTGGATAGGCTGTGATATTTGCGAGAGGTGGTACCATGGGAAGTGTGTAAAAATAACACCAGCCAAGGCAGAAAGTATCAAGCAGTACAAATGCCCCTCTTGCAGCACAAAGAGGAGCAGGCAGTAGAGGCTGAATGAAGAAAGCTTTTAGAGGGCTTAAACCTCATTATTTGGTTGACGACCAGTGCCCTAAAGCAGTTATGTAGTTTAATAGTGTTTTCTTTACCTTCAAATTTCTCATGTTCCTTTCTTTCTTTCATCTTTCGGTATAAGATAGACGTTTTATGCTAGTTTCAATTTTAAGGATTTCTGGTTCGTAATTGTTTGTTTTGGACTTTTGTGTTTAATTAGGCCCTGTTGTCAATGCCATCGTGAAAGATTGCCGTGGGGTTATCTTGGTTTGAATGTATGTGGATTGTGTCTGTTGAAATATTAGGGTGCCATAACAGAAAGGGCTATAAATTAGCCACGCTGAGTAGTAGGTTGCTCAAGTAAAGTTTAAAATTTTTAATGAGTTTTAGAAGGTGTTTAAGTTTTGCTTTGTTTATCTTTCTAATTTATTCCAAGTGAGTTTGAATTAAACTGATCACGAGCTGAGTTTAATTGGCTTGGCTTTTTTTTATAGTTGTGTAATACACGTACGTTTATTAAGTTAAGTTTAAGTCAAGCTCAACAAATTGAAAGTTGATCACAAGTTAAATTTGAGTAGTTTAATTTTTTATATAATTGTGAAATACGCTTAAGGCTCAAAAAAATGAACGGGCGTCAAAACATGTTCAAATTTGAATTCTATACATAAAAGACCATATTTTGAAAAAGTTATCAACCGAACAAAGTTTTGCAACTCTATAAATACAAAGGGGGAGGTTTTTTTTTAAGTCTACCCATGTCGTCCTTAGCATAGAAACCACAATCTCTCCTAAAATGGTAATGTTAAACCACCAGAATTTTTGAACAGAATTATGCGGTTGAATGAAGGTTTTTCATTTTAAAACAAATTGTAATTCTAAATAACAAAAATGTTATCGTTATATTATTTTTTTAAAATTTCTGTATCAATTTTCTTAAAACATAGCATTTTCCCTTGCATTTTGGTGTTCATGGTCTGTGCAAAAAACGATGCATTACTGAAAAGAAATAAAGTATTTGTACAAGCCGAATTTGCTTATTAGAATTGAATCCTTTCCTTACATCTGCATATATATATATATATATATATATGAAAAGGAGTGGCAAATGTCTGGGATTGTAATGAGAGAGTGACCAGTGACCATCCTTTGTCTGTGTCGGTAGTTGGAGGATTTCTAAAATAATTGTTCTTAATATTATTGGACTATTAAACAAAAAGCTTTAATTGGACGATTATATTTCCCCCGGACATTTCGGGTGATGCGAAGATTGCTCTGTGGTGACCTCATCAGCCTTGCTTTTGTTTGGTGCCAACCATTCTTTGCTCCTTTTGCTTTTCTTTTGGCTTTTTAGGTCCTTCACTGAAAAACCAATTAGTGTTTGGTAGGGTTTCAAAAGTAAATATTTGTTCTTTAAGTTCTGGAGAAGAAAATAGAAACGACGTTTGGAAACTTCATCCCATTCGTTGCTTTCAGTAACTATTTTTGAAAAATTGAGCTCAAAAAGAACTATAAACTTGTTTGGTTATGGTCTCTTTTCATGTTTTTAGAAATAAAAAAAAATTATAAAAAATATCATTATTTTCATATATTTTTATTTTTGTGTAGAAATAGTTTCAAAAATTAAAAAAAAATCTTTTTTTGATTCTAAAAATTTGGATTTTTTAAAAAAAATTCAAAAAGTGTCAGACAAAAATAATTTCCGAAATTAATTTACTGAACGCAATATCAAAAAATTTAAGAAAGCAAAAAACACTAAACCAGACGTCTACTTTTTGTTTTCCATCTTTTAATATTAAACTGACTGAAATTATATGATTTTGTAATTTTTTTTTGGAAGATTACCCGGCACAAGTTGTCTACTTGTCTCCACTGAGTAGGGTCAGCACCCAATTGCCCCCGGCCCAAATATAAACGTGGGAAATATGCGCGCACGTGCTCATTGATTTTGTGCGGATTGAGGCCCACTTTGTCTCCCAAAATAGAGAGTGCCATTTGAGTCCGGTTGCTTTCGGCCTACATATCATTTCAATAGTCAAAGCTCTTCTCATCCTCTACCCACTTGTGCATATAATTGTTACTTTCACTTTTCAATAAAATATCCATCAATCATCGATTAAACACACAAACGTGTGCGTATACATATTTATTGTACATATTCTTTTCGTCTCATTATTTTAAAATAAAAATTAAAGAAATTATTTGGCGCTCTTATAGTGTCATGTCACTCTGGTTGCTCTCGCAAATATCGTAAGTCTTCCTCTTGTTGGATGGGTTTGATAAGTATGCTCAGGATTCATTGCATTCGTGAAAAAATAAATAAAGTAATATGGCACTCTATAAGTAATGAATAATAATTGTGTTTAAGAATTTTTATTTTTTGAGATATTTTCACTTGTTATTTTGTTCCTAGTTTTGTTTAGGGTTGCGATGGTAGAGTCTATAAGTATATTTTGTCAGAGGTTTATGTAATAGGCTAAACACAATAATACAATATAATAAGATTTTTTTTTTTTGGCTACATCGAGAGTCCTAAAGCATGGGATGAAAACAATTTTTATTATTGGACTAACCTCACTCTCTTATTTTTGTTTTACCTCTTTTATGTGTGTGCGCTTCCTTTTCTTATTTCATGCTCTATTATTGTTTTGATATTGTTATGATGAGTTTTTTTTATTTTTTTTAAAAAAAGTCAAATCTTACATAATCTGTTCAAACATTGAGACAATAACTGAGTATAAAAAAATAAATAAATAAATAACTCACGTAGTGCCAAAAAGTGGTATCCGAGCACCTCCATGACATGAATTAATATTAATATGTTAAAGCTCAACCTCTCCCTACTCAATAGGTTGAATAGGTGGGGGTGCAGTAGTAGAGGCTTAGGGTTGGGATAGACTAGACATATCTCTAATTACTAGCCTCCAAAAAAGTACTGAAAAATTAAGTTTGCATTAGTCAAATAAATTCATCAAAAAATCCCCCCCTTCTCTCTCTAAAGTAGAGAGTAGGTGGTTAAGAAAGGGTGTTAATTATCCTTGGACTGAGACTTCATTGATTGAGCATGACTTGACACTTGAATTTGTGGGATAATTAAACTTTATCATTTGGTAGTTTGAGCAAAAATTATTTAGCTCTTATGTAATTTAACAATGAACATATAATTTTTTTTAATTTAGATTTAATTATAAAATAGATAAAAATTGTTAGAATTGATGGTGATTCTATTCATCTCATTCTTTTAAAATAAAACATTAAAAAGATAATTTTGTCATTTTGTATCAAAATAAAGAGTTATCTATTGCAGAGGCATTTTTATCATTTAACAAAATCTGTGAAGATTCTATTTATTTTACAGATAAATTCTAGCTATAACAGATTATGTGTTTACTTTTAAACTATAAAAAAATATAATCTAATTTTTATTCAAATTATAAAAGAATAAAGTGTAATTTCTACTAAATTGATTTATTCAGACAAATATCAAAACTCCCCCTACTCACGAGAAAACACTCGTTCTTAGCCCCCGCCACTGCCACCGCCACCGCCACCCATTGTTATGCCCATTGCCACCACATCCACTCACCCACTGTGGACCAGTAGGGGAAGATGGGGGCCAGGGCCTCTCTAAGCTTTGAAAAATTACCTTACACTCCATATGTTTTTCAGTGTTTATGATATAATAAGTGTTTTTTTTAATATAATAGGAGTATTTCCCTCCCCCCCCACCCAAATTGAAAACTTTATACTTTTAAGTATTTATAATGAAATAGGTATATTATCTCCTAAAATTTAAATAATTTTACATTTATTCTCTCAAATTCAAATAATTTTGTCTTTCCCTTCTAATTTAGAAGAAAAAATTTAGTTTAAAAGTAGTGTTTTTATTTTTAAGAATTATTTCTATTATAATTTTTATCTTTTTTATGTTTGATGAGTCTTTTAGTATAAAGCATAAATTTAAGTGACAATGATTGATATTTGATATAATGACAGTACTAATTTTTTTTTCCTACTACGGCTCCCCATTCATGAATTTCTTGAGTCTGCCGCTACACTCACCATCATCGCCACTCTCCAACCACCTACCCACCAAATAACGGAAGTTTGTTACCAAACATTTTTTTTTTCATTTAATTTCGCAATTTATATTTTGTTTTAAAAAATATGTTAAGAAAATGAGACCATTACCAATCAGCACCTATGAAAAGTCATATTTTACTTAAAACTTCCTTCCATGGGCTTCTTAGAATAAGAAAGCAACAAATTCACCTAACAGTAGCCGGCTTCCATGTGGTCAACAGGAACACGCTAGTGGACCCCGTTGTGACCTAACCAATAAGACAACCAAACGAGAACATGCGCAGCTCCGGTCCCCACCACCAAGAGTTATTAAAAACAGAGTGCCACATCCCACCTGACCAATAAGAAATTGGCACGTAGTGAAAATCACAGGTGATAAGATGTATTCCTCTTTGGACTATGACGAATCAACAGCTCACACGTCATCTAATGCTCGTCACTGATGACCTCTAACACTAGCCTCTTGATGAGAACTATTCAAGGTCTAAAAATTCAAACCAACTAAACTAAACAACTTATATAATATTGTAAAATGCTCCATATAAAAGTATATATATACGTATATGTATATTATATGCAAGAGTATTGGATGAAGACCCAATTTTTCTATAGGAAAAGTCATTAGTTTTTTTGAATATCAAAGATCTAGAGGGAATTGACAGAAAGCTACACAGTAACCAACATGTGTTTTTTTTATGGAACTAAATACTATTTTGGGAAGAACAGTACTAGTACTTAAAAACTGTTGACTTTGAAACATGATTGGCCATAGAAAAATTAAACATTTACTTGCCCATAACTATTTGTCACGGTTGAGCGTTTATCATTCGACTTAAAAACTTAAACTGTTAGCTAGTATTGTCTATTTAACTTTGAAACATGATTGGCCATAGAAAAATTAAACATTTACTTGCCCATAACTATTTGTCACGGTTGAGCGTTTATCATTCGACTTAAAAACTTAAACTGTTAGCTAGTATTGTCTATTTAACTTTGAAACATGATTGGCCATAGAAAAATCAAACAATTTACTTGATCATGGCCATGTATTACGGGTTCAACGTTTGTCAGTCGATTAAAAAATTTAAACTGTTAAGTGATGTTATTTATTTTTTTATATAACTTAAGACCTCCTTCTTCCTATTCGATGTGAGATCATGACATACTCTCTCACCCGAATTCGCGACACTTTCGTCATGGGTTGAACTATCCTACTTACTCTACCTGAACGTTTGGCGTAGAATCGAATCAAAAGTTAAACTGTTCTGATATCACTTATCAAGGGCCAGACACTTGTCATCCGACCTAAAAACTTAAATTGTTAGGTAATATTGTCTATTCTTTCATATGACCCAAGACCTTTCTGCTCTTATTCAATGTAAAATTGTGACACATGACATGAAATAATAACATAAATTACAAAATTGAGTAACGCTGTGACAAGATTGACCTCATGGTACTTCTCATGAGCTTGCTTTTAAATCTATCCACGAAGGCAAATTTTTTAAATTTTTTTTTATACATGTGCCAAATTCTCACTTTTCCTTAACAATGACGATTCTGTCCAGTGTTTGTGCTAGCCCACTAACCCCAACAGGGGGTACACCAAAGTAGAAGTCGATAAGTAAATTCCTGTCTATGTCTATTTGCCGGGCTGTCTAAGTGAATAAGAGGAAGTTATTGATCATGCCGTTTGATCAGATTTAAGATGATTATAGAGTACCTAGTTGGATGATGAGACGTATATTTTGATTTATGTGCAAGATTGAGCCCAAAAATAAGAGGTTGATGGATAATCATACCATGTATGATAAGTCTTTTCAAGCAAAATTAGACATCTTCATTAATTATAATGTCGTCTGCGAGTTTGAAATTTATAAACATTAGAGAAACATTATTATTTGACAATAGCACATATGATTTACCTATACCTTATAACTTTTTCTAGAAGCGTGAATGTATTACCAAGTCAATCTTAATGATATATATATAGATATATATGAGAGTGATATATGATACAAAATGTGATAAATTTTTGGACCCGACACGCATCCTATTAATTTGACAAAAAATAAAAAAATAAACCTCTTTTCTCTGTTATCATGCTTAATCATATGGGTCCTCAAGCTCTTAAAATATTTTCCTTTTATCTTCTTGGTAATGTATTGCGTAGAATTAAATTGTTCTTATATTGGTATCAATAATACAATCTATATCATAATAAGCTACAATATAAAATGATAAACACAAAACCACTTTATTTTGGTCAAGGATATTTGCTTTTCCCATTTGATCATGCTTGGCCTTGGTCAAGGATGATTTTATAAATACATATACTAGTTCAATGTTATATAATGGCCTAAATATTACAATTTTTTTATTACCCACTTGTTTCCTTAATTATTGGGTGCAAAGTGGGGCATGTTACATCATGATCAGATGTATATAGAATCTTCACAGGCCACCATTCATTCATGAGATACCAATAAGATGATTGAGACCCATCCATTTGCAGTTTTTTTTTTAACTATCTTTTACTTTGTAAACCCGATTTAATGACATCTGGTTATTTGATTAGTACCTCAGTTAATACTGAGGTCTTGAATTTCACTGTGTGTGTGGGACTCAATTTTTATTGAGGAAAAAGGATAAAAAAGGGAATAAAAATGAAATAAATAGTTATTTATCAATACAATTGTAAAGAAAAATAAAAAAATATGGTTTATTCACTCATTTCTCTTTTATTTTCTATTATTCACTACTTTCTCTTAACAACCAAACAATAAGAGTAATTTTATTTTTTATTTCTTTTTTATTTCTTTCATAAATTTTAGATCCGAATACATTAGGGTAAATGCACAACAGCCAGTTATGTCTGTCTCTTAATTTAGAGAAATAATTTTGTGCGACAACCAAAAAGAAAAAAAAACCTCTATGATTGCAAGATTTACAATTAATTCGTTAACTAATGAAGGGATTGTTTACATGAGATTTACAATTTGAGAATCGTCACTAACAATATTTTTTTGCAAATCATCTAGGGGATTTTAGAGACTCCACTTGAGATTTCCCTTGAGGACCTCTCATCCTTATGAACAGCCTGTATTCATCGAAAGTCATCGCCGGGTACAATGCAGGTTTCTCCGGCGTCACAAGCTCCTTCGCCGGTTCTATCGGCAAATCACTCTTTGGATTATAGAAGAAGGCAAGCGATACCCGCTCGTTCGCTGAATTAACGATGACTCTATGCTCGACGCTCTTGTAAATTGCATTGCTTAGAACCTAAATCATTATTGAAACAAGGGTTAAGTATACAACCAAAAGCATAATCAACAACAATCTAATAGAAAATGGGGTCTTAAAAAGAAGGTAACTAAATATAATTTTTGGACTGACGCCGTTTTAGAACAAGAATTCTCTCCATTTCATTTATGAAAAGTCAACTAAAAAGGCTTCATTATTGATGAGAATGACTAATGCAATAGTTTTTTTATAGATGATAATGTTATATATGATGATTATTTTACACGTGCCTTGTGTGTTAACGTGGCATGGTCTGATTAAACAGGGGAATTAGAAAAAATAGTCAAAAGTAGAAAAGTTTTGCAGAAAAATACAAGCCGATGATACTTGGCCATTTTTTTTTGTTAACAGTGTGACAAATAACAGTAACTAAGTCTTGCCAAGACCTTATCCTATATATTTGTCGCATAGTTTAAATTATGTTTATCTAGTTTGCATAACATTTTAAAATATTTAAACAGTAAAAAAGGGGAAAAAAATCAAATTCTTAATGTTAAAGACTCCATCTACAAATATTTAGAATACATCTGTATCCCAAGTTCTCCACGTGAGCTATAGCCACTTTTATAGTAAAAAGAGGTTTGATCGCAAAAGGCCCAAGTTCAATTATATACTAGGATAGTACCAAACCAAGTTGTTGGCATAGGGGGCATATTAAATGCAACAGAAATAGCCACAACCACCAATTTTTTTTTTTTTTTTTTGGGTTAGATTCTCATATGTATTTATTAATATTTCCTTAACACGTATATCACTATATATAAATAGATATACAAGAAAGTGAGTCTCATACGTATTTATTAATGTTGGTGATAGTGTTTAGCAAAAAAAAAAAAAAAAAAAACTATACTATATCTTATTGTGTTCTGTGTAAGAATCACATGACTCACATGTAATTTAAAACTAAACACGTAACTCTCTTATGATTTAAACTTACTTATAAAATAAATAAAAATCGTTAGAATTAATAGTAATTATGTCACAGGAGTATTTTCGTTAATTCATCTGTAAAAAAAATGATAAATAAAAAGACGATTTTGTCCTTTTATATCAAAATAAATGGTTGTCTTCTGTAAGGGTATTTTTGTCATTTTATCAAATATGCCGAGTTCTATTTATTTTGCAAAAAAATTTAAATTATAAAAAAAAGTTATATATTTACTTTTGAAACACGAGAGATTATATAATTTTTACTCACTCAAATTATAAGACGTACAGTGTAATTACCTAAAAAAAAAAATGTGATGCAAAAAGCGGCTACAGCATTACTATTAAATGGATGGAATTGGATACGAACAAACAAGATGAACATTTGGTTGATGACTTTGTAATGATTCATCTCTTTCAATTTAATTATACTGGAATGATTTGGACATTTGGTAGAATATAGGTGCCAAAAAGGACCCCAAGAAAAACTAATTATACATGCACCACACTATCTTTCTTTCTTTGTGCTTGGTTCATGACTCTGCCACCAGCTGATGTTTGACAAAAAACAACTTGTATTGCTCTAATTGCACATGTCCAAATCAAAAAGGCTTTTGTCCAAAGTTGAATGACTGGTTACAAACAGCCCCTTCAAAACATGACCCCTCCATGTGCCTATGCATGGTTCATGAATCCTAGCCAAACATTTCTCACTCCCATGGATAATATAAACATCTAGAAGAAGAAGAAAAAGAGAGAGACAGAGAGAGGCACCTGAATTTGATCACCGATGTTGACGATGAAGGCATGTGGAGCTGGTTTTACAGTAATCCAGCTGTTGTTTTTCAGGACTTGGAGGCCGGCGACGTGGTCGTCGGGGAGGAGGAGTGTCATGCCACCAGGGTCGGAGTGAGAGGAGAGGCCAAGGGTCAGGTCAGGTTGGGGACACTTTGGGTAGAAATTCACTCTTAGGCAAGCTCCAATATTGTTCCCACCAAAAGCATTTTGAAGATATTGTTCCCCCAATCCAAGGTTTATCGACAGAGCCTTCATTAAACGCCCGCACAGCTTCACCAATTGCGCCGCATACTCATCTATCACTTCCCTACAATATATATATATATATATAGAGTTAGATCAGTAAAGTCCAAATACATGGTTGTTGTACAGTAAATTAACATACCACGTAATTGTAGCTATAGACCTATATATATAGGTTATGTTATAATAACATAAAAAAAAAATTGGTGAGTGACCAATTCACCTGAGGGATGGCGGCAGGGCAGGCCACTTCTTATGGTCCTTTAACGGCGCCGGAAGGCAGTGAAGGAAGTAGTAGTCGCTCCAGTCGAGAATGGCGCCTTTCTGGACCCCTAGCCGGCTACCATACCCTTCGTAAGTCTTAGGCGAATTGGCGTAAACCTGCTTCGCCTCCATCGGCATATGGAAAAACTCGCGCCAGACTTCTCTGGCGCAGTCCATAAGTTGAGGTCTAACTCCATGGTTGACTACTTGGAAGAATCCCCACTCGCGGCAGGCCTCGGATATTTGGCTCAGAGTGGTTGCTCTAAGGGAGCTGTCGTCGCCAAACAGGCCTCCGAGATCGATTATCGGGATGTTTACGTCTCTCAGGTCGGAATCCGTCACCGGTCGGTCCGTTGGCGGCTTGACGTACCGGTCCGGGATAGTGTGGATGCCACTGTCGGACAAGGATTGGACACGGATTATTGGCTCTGGCCAATCTTTTGGGCAACCCATGCCTAGGTTTGGCTTCCAAGGTTGATCTTATAAACGAGTACCACGAAACAAACTAGTTCTTATATTTGAATTTGTCGAGAGAGAGAGAGAGAGAGGTTAGGGGGGAAGTTGAGGGAATGGTAGTTAAAGAAAGGGGGCTAGGGGCTAAGGGTGGTCGAGAGACTTGTGGAATGAAATAGATGTGAAAGAGAACGTGAAATATGTGTGGTATTAAAATGTGTGTGGGGTTGGAAATAAAGTGAGTAAGCGAATGAGGGGTCTTTGCAATTTGGTAATGTGTTGTTTGCATATTTATAGTTCTGTAACTTTTTTTTTGGCAGAGGCCGACATACAAAAATACACACATGTACTAGCGGGCTATTCTATAACTAATTCTAACATGTGTATAATTTTTTCTCTCACACAAATTAAATAATTATTAAATTAAAAATATTAAGAAAATTATTGTGCTCGATAAGAATCAGACTGACCTCTCTTTGAATCAGTTATTCTATAATTCAATTCATCCATATCATCATGATGGCCCACGAGAGAGAGAGATTGAGCCACATTTCGGCGCCGTGAGCGAATTGATTTGCTCTTCGTAAAAATGAAGTCGACTCAAAAGTTAATTTTCTCCTATGTATGTGATTTGTTCTTAACTTTATGCATCGTGAGATAATACCCACATCAACTCTTCATTAAGTACAAATTGGAGATAGGGATGCAGCAACAAATAATCTTGCGTAGCATGGCAGATGTCACATGCAAAATCGTCCAAAACTGCTTATTTATTTTCCACGTGCGCCAAACATATATTTTGAAAATAAATCTAAAAGTTGAAATTATGTTATATAAATAATTAAGTTACATCTTTCAAGATGCGATTAATTTTTAAGTGGAAACTCAAGAAAGGGATCAATTGGATACCATGTGTGAAAACTTGTGACAATGCTGACTGGGGGCATATATGGTAATTGTGACAATTGACAAGCACTAACCTATATAGGAGATGTATGGATCAGAAGTAGTGGGCCTAGTGGCTATCCTGTTTTCCATTCTTACCAAACACAGGAGAGGATGCATAATTAATTGGCCCAGTTTCATCATGATTGGACTGATCAGATTCACAACTATAACTAGATTTTGCACATGATGTTATTCTACAAGTTGCTACTACGACCTCTATTAGGAGCAATAATAATTATTATAAAATGGTGGTAATGGTTATTTTTTTTATAAAAAATACTATTCGTAGCTTCAGCAGTTATTCAATCACCAGTTAATAAGTGTCACATCAATTGAATCCTATCATTATAGTCGTGGCTTTGTGTCGAGGTCATCTTATTTTTTTAACTAATTAATGTCATATCCAGCATTTATTAGGGCAAAAGGATTCGTGATTTGCTGATAAGAGTAATACTATACAACCAGAAAATTCATACAAAATTTATCATCAGAATAATGTGTCTAAGTTGTGGTCATATCACTTCATAATAAAAAAACCTATCAAATTGCTTATTAATTACAAAATTGTCATTGCCACATCATTCTGGTACAAAATTCTGTACAATAATTTTAAAAGAATAGTATTTTCCTGCTGATAATATATAATATCAACAAAAATGAGAACCATATTTTCTCATAAAATTTGTGATTTATCTTTTTTCCTTTTAAAAATTTTACTCGGGAAAAAGTATCATGCAAATTTTTTTAAGTAGATAGCAAACCTAAGATATTTAGGCTGTGTTTAATTGCTAGATAAAGAGAGGTATTGTATAACTTTTACATGGAGGCTATTTATCTCACGTCTGATTGTGCAAATTAAGATTTAGATATGAAGTCAGACTAGATATAGAATGCAATGCAATTTTGGGGTACAAGGGCTAGGGTAGGGAAAATTTTTGCATAATTGCTCAAATGTTTACAAAACCTAACAAGGATAGTATTATCATTACCCGTATAAATTAGCAAGTCAAACAAGAGATGGAAATAACCAAACACAATGTTGATTATGCATCATGGCATATACTATCCCACGGGATAGATATATCCCAGAATAATCGTATATATGAATCATCTCCCTGTTATCCTGTCGGGCAACCCAACACAGTTTCTAATAAAGACTCTGCAGACTGCAGTGTACGTGAAGAACAGTGAGACTGTGACAACCTGCACAATGATGAAGCTTCAGTATGAGATCACTGCAGATGACCCAAAAAAATCTTACCCCAAAAAAAACATGTAGTTAGAGCAAAGCATCAGGGAGCCGACAAGGACCACTATGGATCCTCCGTACATTCACAGGAAAAAGTAGAGAAAAAGATGAAGGAAGAAAAAGAAAATTATAAATTTTTGTCCTTTCCTTGTTTGGCATTACTTTAGAGGGAAAGGGAAAGAAGAAAGAAGAGAAATAGAAACAAAAAATAAAAAAAATATTCATTCTCTCTTTTATTTTTTTTCATTCTCTTTTTACTTTTTTTTGTAAAATTAAATGAGAAAGAAAAAATACATTTTTTATATTTTTTATTTTTTATACTTTTTCTTTCTTTCTTCAAGTTTCAAACAGATCGTAAATAATTAAGTAAAACAAATAAAAGTAATGGACCTACTTTTTGAGTTCATATTTGGTAACAAAGCTGGTTGTCTTTCCTTTTTGTGTTTTTTTTTTCTGATTTTTTTTGGGAGGAAGGCTTATTTTCATAAAATACAAAATAATAAAAAAACAATATATATTTTATACATAAGAATTTAATACGATATGTTTGAACAATAATTGAGAGACATTTGACACAAAATACAAGAATGCTAAAGATTATATATATATATATATATATGAGATTATAATAGCAGTCCATACAGTAATGCAAAGAGCGAACTACCATTTCGCCTTCTATTGAAGTCCTTAGTAATCACAATTAATAATTCTCCCTCACTGCGAGTCATGTAGAAAATTTACTACTTTTCTTAGGAATTCAGTACAATGGTAATATTATATTATTTTATTAACATCATATTACGAGTCAATAATGCATATTCACTTAGGTATACTAAAAGCTATGTTAATGACAATGTTAAATCAGTAATGGAGTACTCTGCAAAAAAAATATCTCAATTAACCGCTTGACTTTAGATGACAATTACCTTCTAAGTCATTTGTCATGATTTTTTTGACTTGTTATACCATATTAACAACGTGGATCTAAATATTTTCCTGCTTTGAAAGGTAATAAGATAGTGACCTTATCAAGATTTTTTTTTGTACGTACGCACTTAGTTCAGTCAACAATATGTCATTTAAGGGGATTACTGCATCAGCTGGCCCAGCCAACATCCCTAATCACATAAACCCAAAAAATAAAAAAAACATGCCATGTGGTGAGATAAGCTACACTCACAAGAGACAACCAGTATTTTCAGAAGTAGAAGCCAAATTTGGACATGTATTTGGCCTCTGGCTAGCCCACCCCCTATTTTATAATAATTTGGTGTGACCCCTTCATTATCAATTACAGTGACGAAATTGACAATCACCGTTAATTGGGGTGATTCAATTATCAAAACAAAAGAAACTGCCAATTTGCTTCCCTAGATTTTTTCCTCTTTTTTTCTTTTCCAAATGAAAGTAGAAACAAAGCGCAGTACTGACCATGACGTTTCAACAAATTAGAGAACATTAGTACTAACCTCCACCATTTTCTCAACCTTCATAGTTGTATTGCATTGAGATGATCCACATGTCCCAATTCTTGTCACAGTGTGATGCAGCGAGCAATGACACAAAAATCGCATATTAAACACCTTCCAGTGCACCTATTATTGAATTTTTACAAAATTACAAGGAAAAGTTGACTACCTCTGATTGTTAATCCTACAACTAGAATATATATCAAGACATTAGGAATAAAGAGAAATTTTTGTGAAATAATATTAGTCATCACTTAAAAAACTATCTAGGTAGAGCTACTCATAAACTTAATTGGACTCAATCTAGATAAAATGATAAATAAAAATGTAGTGAAATTTACTAAAAATGTAAAATTCGAGTAAACCCTAAATTGGATAATGAAAATATAAAGAAACATGGCAAAACAAACAGCTATGAAAGATTTAATTTGTAAACAAACTTATAACTAAATTAAAAGTTTTATGAAACCAACAATTCCTTAATTTAAATGTCTAAAAGATAGGCCTTAGCAAATATCTGGTTTTCCCATCACGACTTTCTTCAGAATCGTGTATTCCTTCAACTAGTCAAGTTTTGTAGAATTATGAGCTCATCAAAATTAAGCCAAATGTATGAAGCTTATATAATTCATGTGAACGATGTCCTTGCATGAACTCTAAAAAATAGTCGGTGAAAGGACCACCCTGTAACCAAAAGAAAAAAGAAGAATGTGAGTGATTTTGGATATATGTGGGACTCCCTTTATGTAGAAAGAAGAGGCAGCTTTCATTTTATTGCCCAGAGGCCATGCCTGCACAAAGAAGTTAATCGGGACCATGAAACTTTTCCAATCAATATTAGCGGAGCCAATCAATCAAGCTAAATCAGGTGCACCGCGTCATTCATCGTCAAACACATGAACTCCGCACGTCAAAGCCAGCTCTTTTCACGTGTACATATGGACCACTGAAACCTTTCCAGTGCATCAAAACTAGCAATTATTTTGTATAAGGACCTGTTTGGACGAAGAACCAGTTGGACATACCTTGGATTTTTCAATGGCTCCATTTACAAATTTATGTAGGATCTCCCTTGTGCATGTTCACATGTTCCCTTGCAGGTTTTTATAATGGGTAACACTCAAATCAATGCAACAATATTCTCTTATCTAACAGTAACAGATACCAAAGGTTTTCTATGGAATGTAGCCTAGGTTTTTAAGTAAAATTAATATATATATATATATATATTGCAGGAAAAATTTTGAAACTCGCCAAACGATAAAAGTATCTTTTTTATGTATTTCTGTTCATTGATGTTGTATCATGAATTTAAGGCTTATGCTTTTTTCTTTGTAGTTTGAGCAAAATTAGATGACCCCATAAGATTCAAAATCAAACATATAACTTTTTATAATTTAGATTTATTTGTAAAATAGATAGAACCATAACATATTTTGTAAAATTACAAAAATAACCTTTTAAAGGATAACCTTTTCTTTTAATATAAAAAGATAAAATTGTCTTTTTAATGTTCTATTTTAAAGAGATAAAATGACAAGAATACTCTTATGATAGAATTGTCGACAATTTTAACGATTTTTATTTATTTTATTCTTAAGTCCGAATCACATATAACTATGTCTTCATTTTTAAATCTCAAGGAATCATGTGAGTTTTACTCAAATTTTAAGAAAGTAAAGTATAATTATTTCAAAAAATTTTAAACATGTTGAAAGAAGCATGAACTTTGCAAAATTACAACGTACCTCAAAAAGAGGGAAAAAAAGGGCAAAAGAATAACACTTTTTTTTCTCCCTTCTTTTTTACTATAGCTATCGTGTCTTCCGCTAATCTCGCATTAAAATACTTGGCAAATCAGATATAATTTGATATACGGTCGTTGATCATGTTTAATCTTCCGTAATGTGCGTTATGGATGTCAGCAACTGCTTCATGCATGCATGCTATGTTAATTGATTCGACCCGTACGTCCCGTATTATCCAATTAATAATAATTTTAATCCTGGATCAATCTTATAGCATTGCTGTTATCAATCTTATCTCCATTTTTCTTAGCTGAAATGCACGTTTTAAATGCACGATAATTGAAAGCTACTAAAATCCAAAGAGGGCTAGCAAACAAAAAAGCAAAAACTTCATCCAATGCAATAATTTTCTCGGGAAAGAAAAAAAGTTAGGTTCCTGAATTTTATAAGCTGAGTCAGACCCGAGCCCTCCTTAACTTTTTTGAGCATTTCAGTGAGACCAGAAAGCTAGAACCCTGTCAGATTGCTAGGTTGTGTTTGGAAGTATACCAAAAGGAGAAATTATGAATTTTCAGACCACTGTATCGATGGTGTTGTCCTGCTAGATGCCAGTGAAATAACAAAGTTTTTTCATGCACGTTTATATATAGATATGTATGTATTTATATATGTATCATACCACAAGTTGAAATGTGAAACAAAACGCAGGACAAACTGGTCTTCAGTTCACACCTTGTGGTTGGGACCATTCTTAGCATCCAGTTGGTGCTTGCATATTTTGGGATTTATCAAGGGAGGAGCTAGCTCATATTACTGTCATTTGTGGAACTGGTGCCAACTCTCTCTCTCTCTCTCTCTCTCTCTCTCTCTCTGAGAATAATAAGGACCTACTGCAATTGCTAAATACCTGGTCCATTAAATCAGCAAAAAATTATTTCCAATTTGATGATTTTTAGTCACGCTGTGTTTGGATAAACGATTTGATTAGGGAAAAAGAATATGAAATTATATCATATATTTATTTGTTAGAGAAAGTAAAGAGTAAAAGAATATAAAAAAAATAAGTAAGAACTTAAAATCTCTTATTTTCTTCTCTTTTCTCTCTCCCTCTCCCTCTCTCTCCCCTTCTTCTTCTCCTTTTATTTTTCTTTTCTTTTCCGTCGATAAATTCGGGTTCCAAACATATAATAAGTTTCTATCAAATTAATCTTTCGACTAGAAATATATCAAAAAGGGCCAGCAAATCAGATCATTAAAGTACTCAACTTACTAGATTGCTTTTTCTAGTAATTAATAAGTATAATTTTTATACCAAGGGAAACCTATCAAATGCTAGGTCCAAATCTTCGTTTGAAGCCACCAAAATCATGAGAATTGGCTAAGCACGCATAAGTAGAAAAAGAAAGAGAAAAATTACTGAGTCAAAGGTTCGAATAGGTAAGAAGAAAAAAAATTGAGTTAACATATTTTTTCTCCTTTGTTTTTTTTAAGACTTATGTTGTATTTGAATCTCGAATTTATTAAAAAAAAATGGATGAGAAATGAAACTAATTGTTTGATTGTATGAGAAAGTGATGACTTAAAACTAATAAAAGATAAATGAGTGAGGAAATCGTATTTTCTCATTTTCTTTTACTTTTTTTATTGATAAATGCCCATTCAGTTTTTTTATTTGCTCAATCTAACCCCAAAAAAAATGGAATTTATTCCTGTTACTTTACCGTTCCATTTCTGTTTTTTTTTTTTTTTTGTTTTTCATTAAATCCGAAAGCTAAATACAGTATTAGGGGTGTCTGCTTAACAGTAGCTCAAAGAAACAAGTAATAGTTCATTATAAGTAGGCATGCATGTTGTCCCTATATGGCCATATGGTCCTCATCAAAATATTCTTCCAGAACTAGAGCTAGTGGGTCCTTCCACTGATGTGTGAGGTGGGAAACCAGAAATTCATGTGTGAACACAATTTCGGAGAGAGAGAGATGCAAACTTTCTAGGTTTCTTAGCAGATTACTTCTGTTATTTCTTTTTATTTTCTTTTGGACACAAGTTTGAAACCAACACATGACCGTTAATTATCTCACATTGCCACCTTAATCGGTTTGTTTATTGGAAGTTTACAGAAACAAAAAGTTAAAAATCACTAGATCATGAGGTTTTGATGCCTTTGCAGATATGGGTTCATTCAATTAATCTACTCGAAGCACAACCCAAAGATGTTTTTTTTTTTTTTCCCCTTTTAAAGTGTCTGTGGGTCTAATGTGGAATAGAACATGCACGATGGCAGTTGTGATGTGTATATGGTACATACATATAGTGTTTCAACTTTTCCATGATAGGGACTTAACAAGCTGTATTGTGCCTAACAAAGTTGGACCAGCTTGTTAAATTTTAGTTGTCGTCTACAGTAATGTGATCAAAATGAGAATGAAATGCCCCGAGCTTTCTTCTTCACAGAAAAATGTTTTGTCCTCTAATTGAAGGCCCCTTCACATCTCAATCACACGGAAAAACAAAAAATAAAAACAAAAACAAAAAATATTATTTGTTTAATTTTTTTTGTTTTTAGTTGTTCACAAAATTCAAAAAAAGAAATTGAAAAACACTAAAATGTGTGTATTCTCTATTTTCAAAAGATTGTTCCAATACTGTTGGCACAATAGTAACTTACAAATGTCCACCACCAAACTTTAAAAAACACACAATATAAACACATAACAAAAAATAAAAACTGACAGCGTTGTCAAACAAAAAATTTATGTGCAGCTTTGCCTTTTCGATTGGGTATGGCTTCGACTATTTCTAAAGCCCAACAATTAGTTAACCACTCACATATTTCAATTAATGCTCGTATAGTAGATATACGAGTTATCGTTGCAAACCCCAAATATTATTATGGCATAAGAATTTGCAAACTAATAAAACTAGGCCGTCGAATTTTCCATCTCCAAGGAAAAACATTTTAATCTCGTATCAGAAAAATTTCCAATTCTCCTTTTCGAGTATACTGTAATAAACTGAGCCCTCTCTTTGCTAAATTGGTCCCTCTCTGTAAGTGGTGAAATATGAATGGCAATTGTGTTTGTGTGGTTGCCATACTGAAAATTTGTCCTAACTATGCACAATTTATGCATTTGCCTAAGGATCTCCGGTATTAACCTAGCTAGTAAGCCTTGCCTTGACATTCATATACTATTTATGCATGGTCATCAATTAGGGATGATAATTGGACTCGAAAAATCTTCACCCTATCCCTCATAATAAGAATTTGAGATATAAATAAACGGATTAAAGAAAGTATATGAAGAAAAAAATATATTCCGATACCAATTTGGAATGAGGTAGGTTTAAGACTCCCCGCCACCAACACGATTATATTACGAAATCTCTATATACACTGCTATTTTGTTTTAATAATACAAAATATATATCATATATATAAGATCATATATACAAGTAAATGTTAAGAGTTTAATGTTATACCCTTTCTTTCTCAATTTTATATTATTTTATTGTTTTTATAACTTGTATTATTTTAATTTTTATGTTGAGATTTTATACAAATTTAACCCAATTCAACCCAAATCCCTAGTAATTTAAGTGGAATAAGGTGGGCAAGTTCAACCCGCCATGAGTTTGGGACAGGTTGTGGGATGAAATTTTTTTATTAAGAACAAAAATAGAGTTAGTGTAACACGTACTGAACCCACCTCTTGCAAGCCCTATCAGCAATGCTCCTAGCTGTGCTGGTTTCTGTCATGCCTTTGATATATGACATTAACTTCAATTCAATTCTCACAGTTCTCATTGGGTTTAAGCTTCTCCTAATCTATCATTTAAACCCAGTAAACATGCCCTAATCTCAAGACAGCAATAAAGCCCACAAACCCAAATAAGAAGGACATCATGTCTCCTTTGGTCCCAGCTTACCCATGCTGAAAATTAACAAACTCCAGAAACACAATTTCAGGCTCAAGTCAAGTCAACCAAACACCTCTCTTAGCTAGATATCTAAGAACTAGGCACAGGTAGGAACACCAAACAAATAATTCAGAACAAGGACTTGGGCAACCCCCACTTACTGGAATTTCTTCCTTCACTAAATTCTTTGGAATATATACATATATTCTGCATTTTTTATTCCTAGAGCACAAGCTATCATAGTGCTATACACTTCATGAGAACTTAGGATCTCTTTCAGTCGTTTGCAAAAAGACAAAAAAAAAAAAAAAAAAGCATAGATGCAACTAAAGTTTTGGTGGATGCTTTCTTTTGAGGACTCACTTTGAAAAAATATAGCAATTACACCATGTGTTTTAATGGATGTTCTTGAAGTTATTGGTCTGAAAAAACTGCATATGCAGCAGTGCGTCCAAAACAATTCTTGTAAATAAAGAAGTTTGAACTTTGTCTATATTCCTCTTTAAAGTGCCCATAAAAAAAAAAAAGAAAAAAAGAAATGGTATATACATTTAACTTTATTCCTCATCATATATATATGGTATATGATGCCTATCCAGAAAAGACAAAAAAAAAAAAAGAGATGGTACAGCAAACCGTCACCCCCATTTTTCTTTGGTAAATGGTTTGGATCTTTAGCACGGTTGCACCTCCATGGAAGAAGCTTGGCTTCGTTTGTTTCACCAAAAAATAAATTTCTATAAAAAAAATTTTCTTGGAAAACATTTGATAGTAAAATTTTTTTATTTCCTTTAATTTTCCATTTGCTTGGTATGAACTACAAATTTTTTGTAGAGGATTATTATACACCTATATAATTGTTATTTGGACAAAATACAAGAGTAAATTAATTTTAATAAAATTACATAATTAATTTAGACATTGAGAGAGAGAGAGAGAGAGAGAGAGAGAGAGAGAGAGATTGTAAAAAATTTGAACTCTTCTTTCTGAAGTACAACATAGCAAATTAGGAAATTAAAATGAAAATAAAGAGATTGAAAGAAATTTAAACTCTTTTTAAACATCTGATCCAAGTTCTTCCATTTTCCCCTCAGGGAAAAGAACGAGATAAAATACCGAATGTTATTTTTCATATTTTTCAATTTTTTTCTAAAAGTTTGAAAAAAAATTTCTTAAAATTTAAAATTTTCCAAACAAACAAAGAACCAAACTTTCTTAATTTTTCAAAAAATGTTACTTTTCGATATTCTCCAATAAAATAAACGAAGCTTGAATTCTTTTGAATAGACCGAAAAAACAAAAAATTATTCTATGTGACCATTCCATGGTACGACAGCTAGCCAATACGATTTAGAATTGATGCTACTTGGACAATTGAATAGGCCTTACCTGAGCTGTAGTTCAATGTAAGGATGATGGCCCATGAGAACACACAGAATGACTTGGCACGTATAGGCCCAGGATCAATAATTTAAACCCAGCCCATGGGCTATGCTTCCAATTAATTTGAGCGCCTGGATGGTAATCCGGTGAAGAACAACTCCACAAGACCAGAAAATTTAAATTAAAATTGACAAAGGGGTCAGTGACCCAGTCCAATGCTCAATATAGTTTAAATCTTAGGGATTGTAAAACATTAGTCCAATAAGAGTAAACGAAAATCATGCTCTAAATCCAAAATATAACAGCCGAGACATCAACAGTATCTTCAATACACATCAGAAAATAAATATTTTTTTTTTAAAAAAAATATATCGATTGTAAGCACCCCATTTTTGCCCGCTCGGCACTCTCCGGCTCGATCGAGTCTAGTTTTTAAACACCACAGCACATGCAAGCTCAAGACGAGCCCCTCAATCTCTAATCCTACCAATTGGTCGCTTCTCGAGTCCACAAGGACCCGTTGGAGCCATAAGCATCATTATTCCAGGCAGCTTTCCGGATCAGGTGGTCCTGAAAATCAACGCTATCCAGGTAGCTTCCCGAGATCGGGCGATCTTGGGGAGCAACACCTCATCAAATTTCAGACGGTTCACTTCTAGCGCCCGCTAGCCCGCCAATGTAAAATGTCCGTCATTTGGTAGTTCTTCGAGACTAGGCGTTTTCAGAGACCAACACCACCCTTCCAGGTAGCTTTCTAGGACCAGACGTTCTCAGAAACCAACACCACCCCTATAGGTAGCTCTCTAAAACCAGGCGTTCATAGAAACTAACATCGCACAGGTAGTTTTTTGAGACCGGGCGGTCTCAAGAACCAACACCTAGGTCAACACCGGCGTCTGCTAGCTCGACTCGGTGAAAAATGACTAAACCTGGCCCTTGGGCCTCCAAGCGTGTTTTGAGAAAGTTCAAAATCCCTCAAAATGATAAGTCCATTCTTCCAGAATGTTGTTAAACCATTAGGCATCCCCCGCGCACCATTTGGTCCAATTCCAATCTTATTCCAGCTCACTCCGGTCAAAATGACCGTTTTGTCCCTAAACACCTTAGCACGGCACAAACCCTGCCAAATGGTAAAAGACTCTCCTAAAACATCCTTGAACTACCCCACGCGCTTAACACAACACACTAAACCATTCCTAATAATTTCCAACCAATCTTGGCCAAAATGACCATTTTGCCCCTAACAATCCAAACATGCTCCGAAACAGCACCGATCTTGAGATTTCGACCAAAGAGTTTCACCATACACCCTTGTTTAACTCGAGGAGGACCCTACGACATTAAATGCTCACGACTCGATAAAAGTTCCCTGGAGCGTTTCGCAGACGCTCTGCCTAAATTATCTTTTCTCCCAGTTCCCTGGTTATAACACACTGTCAATTGATTTGAGAAATGCATAAATTAGGAAATTCTCGAAAGCTCGTTCATAGATCTTTCCATCGATACGACTTGATCAGATAGATCGCTTCCCGAAGCCCTCCATCGTACGGTGCAAAAACTACAACTTTCGACAATCCTTAGAGCGCCTCGCAAACGCTCCACCAAGGTTAACTTTTTTCCCGATTCCCTGATCAAAATGCACCGTCAAACGACTTGAGAAATGCGTAAATCTGGGAATTCTCGAAAGTATTTCCAAAGTATCTTCCATCGATACGGTCCGATCGAAGAAGTCGCTTCCCGAAAGCCTCAATCACACCACACGAATACAGCCACTTTCGAACACCCTCGGAGCGTATCACAGACACTCCGCAAAAATGTCCTTTTATGCACACTTCCCGAGACGATATCCCATACTTCCAAACACAATTCAACATTTCCAAAAACATGAAAATTCACGAGAAACCTCAAGAGAACACTGTGGGTACAACCAATTCCTCCAAAACCTTCCCGGTTGACCCAATTATCGAGGCAAAGTTTGGACGAACCTTCCCGGTGATGGAGGTATGCTACATGCGCTCAAATTTTTATTAGATCGACCAACTTTCGATTAACAGTCGAGATTTAACTAGTACACAGAGTGCCACATGTCATTCTGACAATGGAGCAGTACCTGCGCATGTTTTACATGCGCCAGGTCAAATTTTGGCAAAGCCTATGTGGCACATGCGCCGGCCTGTTCCAGATTGCCTATAAATACCAGACCACCCCTTTGCATATTCCATCTCCGAAATTGATGTGAAGCTCTGCTGAAACTGCTCCAGAACCTCGAATCCTTACATATATTCCACCCCTCCAACACTTAGGCTAGATTCTACCTCCCTCAAGCCTATACATTTCACCTACAAGGCTTTATACACACTTACACACTCCATTCCGGCCCCTCAAGTCCTCTTGAAGTCATTCAAGCTCCAATCAAAGCATCTTTTGAAGACTACAAGTATGTTGAAGGCAAAAGGTAGTATCCTTTTTACATTTGTGTCTTCCCCCACTCTTCTCTTCTCCCTCTTAGCTTAATTAGGCTATTTTCTATTTTAATCCCCATCTACAACGCCCCATTCTTGCCTGTTTGAGCCAAGAGGGCTCTTAGATCATGCCTAGAGGAAAGCATGTGAGAGCCACTGTGTAGGGGGACCTCTCACTAGCCTACTTTGAGATGGTATGGCCTAGGAGCCCCTTATTTATGTGGTGTAGCCTAAAAGCCTTGTATGTGATCATGACCCCTTGTATGTTACTATTTTGATCATGTCTTGTGTGCTTGGCTTCATTTTTATGCTTATTGTCATGTTCTATAATGCTTACATTGCTCTTGAACTCCATGTCATTTCGAAACTCTATATTTCTTTCAAAAATTGTTCCAAGAGTTGGCTTCTTGAAGTTTAGGATGGGACCTTAGAAATCATGCCTTAGAAAATCCCCTTCTAACCCCTTAACTCTTACATTGGCATCATGACATTTTAATTTGCATAAGGGTTACTTTCCAATTCTCTAATTTTCAATATTTCCATTCTTTTAAGTGTAGTGGTTGGAATGGCCCTATGGAACCCTTTCTTGAGTTGTTTTCCTTTTATTTGGCCATAGGAACTCTCTCTTGATGGAATGACCTCCTACAAAAATAGTTTTCAAAAATCTCTCCAAAGATGATTTTAAAAAATGCATTCTCTCTATCTTTGTATTAAAAATGGTGCCTTAAAAAGTTGTCATCACCATGTTGATTTTTGGACCCCTTACACCCTTGTCAAAATTATGATTATAATGGCCATGAGGAAACCTTCTTTGGAATGGTCTCCAATCACCAACCATATAAACCATATTCTTGGCTAGAGTTAAAATTTTCATGAAAATGATCCTCAAAAGGGTTATCCACCAAAGTCCATTGCACAACATGTTTTGTTTTTCAAAGCTCTTTCCAAAAGTGCATGAAACCAACTTTTAAAACAATTTTCCAATCCAACCCTAGGCTAACTTAACCCTAGTTGTCTAACCCTAGGTTAACTTGACCCTATTTATCCAACCCTAGGTTAACTTGATACTAGTTGTCTAACTCTAGATTAACTTGACCCTAGTTATCCAACCCTAGGTTAAATTAACCCTAGTTCACTCATCTTAGGTTAACTTAACCCTAGTTAGCTAACCTTAAGTCACCTTAACCCTAGGTTAACCTAACCCAAGTTAGTGAACCTTAGGTCACCCTTAACCATAAGCTAACCCAACATGGGTTAATATGCTTCAAGGTTCCAACTCATGAACTCTTTTTGAATGATCTTTCAATTTTAAACTATTCTCATTACCCATTTCTCCAATATCGCATACTCTCATGATTTCAAAAAATCAACTGCATAAACTCTTCAAATGTCCTTACACTCCATCTTCAAAATATTTCCAAAAATGCTTTCTAAAGCTTACAAACCTAAGGTGTCCCTAGCCCCCTCATGGTTAGGAATTCTAAGGACAAGTGATAAATCAAGAACAACCTCTAAGGTTGTCCATATTAGGATTGCAAACCCTTAGCCATTTCCGAAAACCACTTTTAAAAACTAATTCATCAAAACATGCCTCTAAGGTTTTCAAAACAAAACTTCAAAACACTTTCAAGTTCTCTTGAGTCATGCCAAAGTATTTTTCCAAAACTCCCTTAAGTTGATCCAAAAACATTTTCAAAACACTCCACCATCCAATTTCAAGTCTTCAACTTCCAAAGACCTCAAAGTGTCTTAAACTTTTCTAAAGACCCCAAAGAGTCTTCAACTTCCAAAGACCTCAAAGTGTCTTAAATTTTTTCAAAAATTCCAAAGTGTCTTCAAACCTTCCAAAGGCCCTAATGCCCTTATTTTTCATCAGGCTCTTGCCCGAACTACGAATGACTTGATTCTCGCCAAATGAGATACGTAGGCAATCTAAAATGGTGCGGTCACAACTATTATTTCAACTCCAATCCCCTTTTTCAAACATTCAAATCAATTTAAAGTTTCTATTCCAAACTCTTTCAAAACCCTCATTATTTTCAAACTTCTTCCAAAAACTTGCATCATGCATCATCCATCCAAAAAGTGATGACTAAACCCCTTTTTCAAAATTCTAAAGTGGAAATTAAGTGGACAATGATAACCGGTTATTCTAGTGAGTGAACAAAAGGGTGATTAGACATGTAGGTTCCGAAATGGCGGGGTACGGTGATGATCTTAGGATATCTTCTTTACACGTAACTAACCCCCGAACCATAAATTTCTATTTTCAAATGACCAAAATGGAGTTATTTTCCAAAAGGGCTTAAATCTTTCCAAAGGTTGCCAAGCAACCTATTTTCTTAAAAACCCTCTCTTGAGAGAGTTTTCAAAACCTTTTTTAAAAACCCTAAGTTTAGTCTTCGGATTAACACTTAGTTTTAGGTGCCCTAACTCACCTTAATCAAGTTAGGTGGCAACTTCTATTTTTCTGAAAAATCCTTAGTCAAACCAATTTTCAAACCTAGTCGCACTTGTCCTTCTAGGAGGATGAGTTCTAGTGACAGAGTTCCGTGTTTTTTGTCTCCAAGCCGAAAGGACCTTGGACACCTAAAAATTGGAGCGCGACATCGATATAATGGATGAAAACAATTTTCACATATGTAACATGCCATTTGGGAAAAATGTGAAAAATGACAAATATGAGAAAAAATGTCAAATGTAACATACCATTTGAGAAAAAAAAGGTCCTATAATATCGACTTTTCAGTACTCATTCATGTTAAATTGTGATAAGTAATAATTAATTACAACACTAACATTAATTTGTTATAAATTGAGGGACTTTTAAAAAACTAAATGCCACATGGTAAAATCTGAAAAATTTGAATACTGAAAAAGTTGGTACTACCTGATAGTAGATTGTTTTTGAAAGTGTAACTGGTGTTATGATTGGGTTGCCTATGCAACTTATCATCATCTAGCTCAAACTTCAGTTCTCATGTACCCCTCTTTAGAATTGTGCTTTCTTTTATAGTTAGATCACTCAGCATCTCTAAGAGGTTCTCTAAAGTAGCTCTTTTAGCTATTTTAAATAGCTAAACCTCAAAAAAAGCCCTCCAACAAGCTCTCTGTATAATTCTCTATTTTAGAGAGTCTTACTTTGTCTTTCTAAATTTAGAGAGCCAAAAATAACTCTTTTGAGTTTTAAATAGTATTATTTTTCAAATCTCTCACCTTTTCTTTTCTATTTCTTTTCCACTTTTCTTAGGGTAAGGTTGAAAAAAGAATAATTTATGATATGACTAGCTAAATAAAAAATATTGGCGGAAGATTTTTTAAAAAATGACAAGCTAAAATAGAGAATTAGTATTTTTAAGTATATTTTAACTAGTTATTTTAGATAATAGTGTTGGAGATGCTTTGGGTGCCATTGCTATGAAATGGTAGTTTTGTTCTCCATCTCTTTGACTAAAAAAATGGTAAAGTGGCAAATTCAAAATTTACAAAATTACTATGAATTCATTTTTTGGAACATGTCAAGGGAAGGATGCAGGGAAAGATTAAAGTTTGAAACTCTTGTATGAAGGAAGAGAAAGTAAAGGAAAAATTCTCCTTTCCTTCATCCACTTGGTTCTTGATTTGGGAGGAGCAAAAAATTGGAAGAGAAAAATATGGACGATTGGAAGGAATTTGAAGAAATTTTGGCTACCAAAAGGGAATATTTAAAGAATGAAGATAATACACCATCCAGGTCATTTCTAATAAACATGTTGGATTACACATTTTGACCCATCTTACAACACCAATTGTGACTTCTTTATTTTTTTTTAATTTTTATGACCAGGAGTCTAAGTTACATTTGCACGTACTATGACTAATTTCGGAACATGTGTAGATTAAAACCCTTAAAGGTGGTCTCAAAGAGTTGATAGTAGGGTAAACGAGTCGGGTTGGGTGATAACCAATATACCAAATTGTCAAAGTCGGATTCATAAACATTGGAACCGATTTTGACTCTATTTGTGATTGAGTTGGTTCGAGTTAGGTTATAAATTCATCTCTTATTGCAAAAAAGAAAATTTTAATAAGTACTTAAATTTACAAATAAATGAAAGCACCTAGTAAAAATCCATGTGCTATAAAAATTTAACTATTACATTAAGTTATTTTATTCATTCTATTTAAAATACACCATAGTACCGTGCAGACATAAATATATTGGTCTATCAACGACTACATTCAATCATTTTATCTATGAGAAAGAGATATGTCAAGTCGGGTCGGTTTTAGCGGTTGAGAGTAATAAAAGTTCGACACCCAAATTGAAAAAATTTGAAATTTGCAAATCTCACCTGTTATCCGCCAAAATTAACTAGTGAAACCGACCAAATGACAACGGGTTGGATCGGATTGGTTGATCGAATGAATTTTTTAACAATCCTAATTGATAATACTTAAGAAATTTCAAATATGAGACCTTAAAAGAAATAGACTCTCAAGCTCCAAGCTTTAATCACCAAATCAACCCCATAGGGTGGCCTACTAGTGACTTGAGAGTTGGGGGAAAAAGTTAAATACCTTAAGATTTTCTTTCCCCTTGTATTTGAAACCATGTAAAACAGAGATATTTTTACTTCACTTTTCATGCATTCTTGTTGTATAACTGAACCGAGGAAAATAATTGACTCTGTAATATTGTTTTCCTTTCACCCTCTTTCCTTTCCTCTCTGTTTCAAAAGTTGCAAACACAACCTAAAACGGATTTTCTTTACTTGTACTCATGTACTTAGTGCAAAATGCAAATAAGAGAGGAGAATAGGAAGCCGAAGAAGGAATTGCATAGAGCCACATAGGTCAGACTGATCCACAAAGACACACGTCTCGCACGTGTATAGAGAAGTGTGTGAGAAATCTATTGGATTTGCCCTTAAGAGAGTGTCAAACCTTTGTCCTCTATTTGATGAAAATGTGGTCTTTGTTACTCATTCAGGTTAGGGTAATATTATGTAAATATAATTTTTGTACAAAATTTTTGGACAGAATGATATAGTTGTTTGTGGTTCTTCATTTCAAACCAAAATACTAAAAATCTTAGCTTGTAAGTTTAAAAAAGCCACCCCAGTCACATGCTTTTGGTGGAGCTTTCTATATAAGTATTCTACAAGCATAAATTTTTTTTCTGCAAAGCAAAATGCTATAATATATAAAAGAAATTGCAAACTTTGTCTACCGATTAATGTGGCACGTGAATTTCATCTCCTACATTGCTTTGTCATTTCTACTCTAACTAGTGGCGTACCTGCGCAATGCGCGGATAAATAAAAATGAGGTAAATATATATATAAAAAAAAATTGGTCAAAAACCAAACGTATAATATAAAGTATGAATTAACAAATATTAACAAACAATTTTGATATTTAAAAACTTAACAACTATAAAATAAAATAATTTAATTCCAAACCTACATAATTATCTATTGTTGTAATCATCTTTATAAATATATAAGGTTTTCTATATGCAACATATTTAATACTATTTATTTACTTAAAAATTATAAAATGAAGAGAAAATGTTTTGAATATTTTATCTATCCTATTGTAATGTTATAATTTGTAGAGATTAAATTAGATAGGACTTTGTAGCTAAAATTATTTTAGGTATTATATTTCATGATAATATGTAGAAACTTAATTAGATAGAAATTTGTATTTAGATAGAAACTTTATTGGATTATAGTATGGATTGAGACTTAATTAGATAGAGCTATATATGTATATATTATATTTCATGAGATAATTTGTAGAGATTTAATTTGATAGACTTTTGTTGGATTACAATAAGAACTGGTGGAGTAATAGGTTTTTGTACTTAAATAGGAAACATTATAGGATTATTATTAAAATGGGAATTGTGCAACAAATAGGAAACTTAATGAATTTAGTAATAAGCATTTACATTGCTCCTGTGACATGACATTTTAAAAATATAAGAGTATAGAGAGTGACACTTAAATGTCACTTAAGAGAGAGGCAGAATATAGGGGTGAATACAACTTTTATATATATATATATATATATATAATTTCATATGCTAAGCTTTGAACTCCCACAATTTTGATTTTAGGTTCGCTTAATACCATTAGATCCATATGTCCTGAGTGGAGATTATAGTTGGACTCAGAAGTCATGATATTTAATGTAACAAATAGATGGACAAAAATAGGGGTTTTTTTCCCAAAATAATTGTTTTTAAAAAATTTTTTTTCAAAATAATCAAATGCAAAAGGTTATTCCTATAATGGATTGCATTTTCTGGTAAGGTTGAAAAGTGAAAAAAAATAAAAATAAAAATGTAAGTACAACTTGCATTTTTGGACAAAACGCAAGTTGTAACTGCGTTGTTTGTGGTGTGTATTTTTGAGTTCTAAACGAAAAGACTCCAAATAACTTTGTCCTACCAAAAAAAATACTTTATAAATAGTTCATTAATCATATTATGGATCCCACTCCTTGTGCTTGCCACCATGCATGGTGCAAAAATATCGTACTCCTGTGTTTGTACAAGATTCATGTTACCATTTCCTTCAATTATTGGTCTCAATATATTCAAAAGATTGTACTAGTGTAAATTTTTTTTATATCCTCTTTTGGAGGCATGGTTCTAAGTGCAAGACTTAACCGTAAAGAATTTATTTAATATAAATATTCTAGTCTTGGGTGGATAACTTGCCTTTAACCAAATTGGAGAGAAAATTAATCAAGGTGCGACAAATTGACCAGGACACCTCTGTGCACTTAAAGGTCAAAAAGGGTTAGTTTTTTCTGTTGTGGGATGTTGTGAATTTGTGAATTGCCGAACCATGATGGGTTTTGACTCATATACTTAAGTCATGAAGATAGGCACATGCACATGAAGCAATAGTCTTCAACTTTAGACTAGAATTTTATGATGGCTTATTTTTATTGAGATTAATTATGATAATCTCACTTATTATGAATAGAGAAGTAAGAACTCATCAAACAATTGACGAAAAAAGATAACGTTAGTAAACATAACTTTTATATAGTAATTTTATAAAAGTAATGTGATAATAACATTTTTGAACTTATCAATTTCATTGAAAAACACTTTTTTTTCAAATAAATGGATTGAAATGAAGCATAGCATTGCTCAATGAAAAGTAGTGATTGAATCCGCATCTCTACTACCAAAAAAAAAAAAAAAATGAATGAAGAAGAAGAAAAAAAAAGAAAAGAAAAGGAGAAGACGGAGGTAAGCCTGGGGCTAATTGCATTATTTGCATAGTTGCATTAATTAATCTCTCTTTCTCTCTATCTCTCTTGCAAAGTGGCTTGTCTCATCAGGCTACCTGTGCCCTCACACACCACAGAAAATGGAGGTGCAATCTGCGTTTTTTGACAAAACGCAGTTGCAACTGCGTTTTGTCAGAAAACGCATATTACACCTGCTTTTTGACCTTTATTTTTTTTTCCTGTCAAAACACAATCCAAGATTACGTTTTACCTTATTATAAGAATTACTTTTTACATTTAATTATTTTGAGAAAAAACTTTTAAAAAACAATTATTTTGGAAAAAAACCCAAACAATAGCATAGATTTACTTAGAAGAAAAAAATGACTGGAATGAAGTTATAATAAAAATTGAAAAATAAAAAGGAATCTATACTATTATAAATAACAAAACGTTGTTGGGTTTTTTAGAACAAAACTTTCAATACATTATTCTCAAATTTTTAGATTTTTTATATTTCAATTAATAACATGTCAAATGCAATATAGCAATTTGATTGGTTAATTTTTATTTCAAATAGATCCTATTGGTCAAAAATTTTCAGCAATATCATCTTATCCTCAAACTAACAAAATTTTAAAAATCTCATCACTATAATACGGACATTTTTAGTAAATTGGGATTTAAAATAACTAACACCTCTACTAATTTAAAATATTTTATAGATAAAATATAAAAAATTGTTAATCAATTGGGACTCCATCATTGTATTTACCTATACTATTGGAATTCTAGGAACTCAATGTATTGTCTTCACCTACATCACATTTGCGGCTAATGACATTTTGTTCAAATTTTAAATGCAAATTATCTAAAACTTAAAAAGGTAATTGTATTACAATCTATTAGCAGTGAACTCGTGCTCTGCACGGGTCACAAATACAGAATCATAACTTGATTTTCCAAATAATCTTTTATAAACAAAGAGTTTTATAAAATTGTGTATTTGAAGTGATATTAATTGATACGGTATCTATAGGATAACTTCCCTCTTAAAGGTTATTTGGACTAAACTTGTTAATAATTTTTTCTCTATTATAGTAACCATAAAGAAAAAAATGTAGAAAAAATAACTTAGGTACTAACTATTAAGTTGCACTTTTAATATATATTTTTTATTGGAAGTAAATACATTAATTAAATTTTGACATTAAGCTTATTGCGTTATATTTAGGATTAAAAAGAAATAAATATAAATCATAAAAAATACAAGAATATATGTCTAATATCTATCAAGAAATAGCTATTCAAATTAATAAAACACTATTATTACACTTTATTTTTTGAGAAAATATAAATTAATAGTGAAATAAAATTAATTGAATTTTCATAAGTTAATTAAAATAATTATAGGTAAATCTTTTAATTCCATACATGAATAATGTTTGTTTCTAAAAATTTTCAATGAAAAGTTAATATACTTTATGTGTGTCAAATTATTTATTTATTTTTCTTTTTTCTCTCTTTTGGATAATTATTTAATATAACTGAATAGATTCATACAATGTGAAATGAATTAGTGATTCGTTATTTGTTGCTAGCAATGAAATATCATTAACCTTTTTTCATACATATGTCATTTTTCATTATCCAAAGGATTATATGTTGTGAATTCATTATTAACCTTTGTTAATGTCATCTTTATTAGGTTTGGCTAAATCCAACGCACAAAAAAATTTCAAATATATAAAAATTTTAAAAAGTTAAATTGCTTTGAAAAGAGCATTACTTATAGGAATTTGAATAAATTGTCAGATTTAGTTATTATATTAATTACAAATAATCCATGATTTATTTAGTTTTAATATATATATATATATATATCTTTAATGGCTTTTAAAGTTTTCATATTAAAAGGGTAACAATTTAAAAAGCACCACCATATTAATTAGATAACAAATGACTTCATGATATATGTATTTTTATATTTTTTAAATTTAAAAAATTAAAAAATATGAATCAAGACTTTGAAGCTCAAAGACCTCCTAATCTATTACTATAATATATTATAGATTCACAATACCATTAGACTTTTTCTCATTGTTATATTCTTATGAGGTGTCACAAGGTCAATGGCCACATATGCACTTAACATTTATGAAGTATCTAAGCAGGCAAAATAGGAATTTAGCTTTCAATTACAGATAAATATGGAGTTCCAAAGTTAAACATGTCTTACCCAAACTTGAAAATAATTGTATTAGAATATTTATTTTTTGGGTATCAGATCCTATTCACAACCATTTGTATAGAGTCGATATATTCTTCATTAATTTAAGCCTGCTTTCTCACCCTAGGCGCCCAGTTGATACTTTTTTGCTTATAAATTCTCTTCTTTTTTTTTTTTCTGTTCAGGTGTATGATCATTCCCCGATGACCATCGTTTTTTGTGAGCACTCTCTTTTGCATTAATATTACTCAATTTTTTGTAATTACGAAATGAATGCCAAAGTATAAATGACTGTCATAGTGTGTTTTTTGTCATATAATTTTTTTATTATTTTATTTGTTATAGGAGTCCACGCTTTTTGTTGACTACTCTCTTGAGCTCATGCATGCCACTGTTAACATGAATCATGTAAAATTCATTTGTTTTCATGAACAATGACTAGCCACAATAAAAAGCGAAGAGAAATCAAACTTGAGACCTCGCACTTCTGAAGCTATATGCTCTCTCGTTTCATCATATTGTTGATGCTGGGTAATGGTTTGAAAGATAATTTAATGTTGGGCGACCCTATTGTTTCATATTTTGTACTGTAAGATGATAAATTTTTACCAATAGGCTCCAAACCAATTGATTTTCTCTGCTTTGACCTAATGAGCTTTGGTGCTTTTGAGCACCCGTTTATTCTCTTGAGCTATTGTATTACTCTCTGTCTCTTTTGTTTTTTTGGGGCATATCTTATTGTATTATTCAACAGAAATTGTGTACAATTAAATATTATTTCCTATTTGTTGACCTTATTTCATGGGTTATAGATCCTTTAATTAACATTTCGTATATCCAAAAGTCGGTTCATCAGTTAGTCCTTTAACTCTACATTGAGCAAATGTAAGTTAGACAAACGTAAATCCTATAAATTTTTATAGCACTAATAAATCTATAAATTTTTAGCTCTAAACTTGATTAAAAACCAGTACGTTGAAATCTTAGTCTATTATTCTCTTGATACAAGATGGGATAATCATTACAATTAATTTATTCTTTAAATGTAGAATGATATTTATGTTTATTGGTTATCACTTAAAAAAACAATTAGTAGGTTGCATATATATTTGGATATTGTATAACATAATAGTTGAGATATATGTGACAATATACAATAATGAACTAGATAAAAATCACATTTTTATTTATTTCGTGCATAGCACGGACTTATTATTAGTTGTGTCAACATAAGTAAAGAACTGTAAAATAAATCAAACTTACTAAAAAGTGATGTAAACAACTAAAATATGAACATATTCAACATAAGTAAAGGACTGTAAAATAAATCAAACTTATCGTATCAAACTTATTGAAAAGTGATGTAAACAATTAAAATTTTAACGTATTTTTTAAGCTTGAGTAAGACTTAGCTCGATAAGTAAATAACAAGTTCAAATCTATATAAAACACTATGCTCATTTCGTGATTAATTTGATTAAAATTTATTTTAAATTAATTTAAAAGATAATCAAATTAAGCTTAGATTACTGGTTTGGTTGGAGTCTAATTTTTTTTTTTAAAAAAGGATCTAATTTTTAAGTACACGTGACAAATAGAGGGAGGGATCCGCGAAAGCCAACTTTTATAGTGGAAGATGACGATGCAAAGCAATACTTTTTTGTAATTCAGGAAAAAAAAAAAAAAAAGGAAGCCTTTATTGAGTTACGCGTGCCCATCATTCTATTCCACCTGTTTTTCTGTCACCCACCGAAACACAAACAAACAAACAAACAAACGAGAGAAACGCGTAACGGGTGATACCGGCTGCAATCTGTAACCGGTCACCGTTGGTCCCATTGGCCCCTCATCATCCACGCCCTCGTCCACTCCCGTGGGGCCTATTCTCCACTCTCCACTCTCCACTAGCCGCGTGTACTTGTTTCTCCACCCTTTCACATATCACACGGACGCGAGTGCGGATTTCCCCACACGTGACGGAGAAACCCGCTGAGGGGGTTATGAAGTAGATATTATTAGTGAGGGAGTGGGGCCCATGGCGAATTTGAATTTGAATTTGCATTTGCATTTGCATTTCATTTTAGTGGAGAGGAGCCAGTAAGCAAAAGAGGGTGCGGGAGGTGGGACCCACACATTTGAAGTTTGACATTTGACCAAAAGAACAGGGAACTAAGGGAAGGAGGGAAGAAGAAAAGTCACACCTTCCTCCTCCCTTCTTCTCCTCACTTCCCCATTATATATATATATACAAGCGATCGAGTCGTCGATCATTTTATTCAATTCATTCACACCTCAACAGAGTTCTTCCAGATTTGAAGCCTCTTCAAAGCAAATCTCTGAAGCTCTATCTTTCCCTATATATATCTCAAGCACTATATAAGGTATGTTTTTTGAACAGGACACTCTTTTCGTTGATGTTTGTATGAGCTTGGGGTTGTATAAAAATGGGATTACTGAGTCATTATTGGTAATATTTGATCATTAATTTTCTGGTTTTTGTTTGGCTGATGTTAATATTTAGGGCTGTTTTGTAAATTCCTGTATCTCTTTGTATGGAAGATACATATTGTTTACGGATTGCTTGCATAGACCAATTCTTGATTGACCAATTCCTCAATTATTTCAATTGTGCTCGGTTTTGAGTTTCTAGAAATGTTGAAAGACTAGCTTGACCTGAGCTCAGTCGGTTTGGATATTACACCATTTCAAAGTTCACAAGATTTCTTGGAAGAAAAGTTCAAATAAACTAGAGAAAATACTTAAGAAAGCCATATACATATATACACGTATGTATGATTTTGTGATTTCACTGGCTAAATTGAATGTTATATAATAAGTTTTGCTTCTATTGTTTGCAGGGTTCATGTGCAGTGGTTCGAAGAGTAAACTTTGCCCCAATAATTCGGTCATGGAGGGTGAAGTTCCAGAGCAGAAAGATAGGGTTTTCCGTGGAAGTTCTGTTTTGCTCGAACTTTCAGCGTCAGATGATTTAGTTGGCTTCAAATTTGCGGTCGAAGATGAGGGTTTCGGCGTCGATGAGGCGAGCTTGTGGTATGGGAGAAGAATTGGGTCAAAAAAGATGGGGTTTGAGGAGAGGACACCCCTCCTGATTGCTTCCATGTATGGAAGCACCGAGGTATTGAAGTACATAATTGGAACTGCCAAGGTTGATGTCAACAGGGCTTGTGGCTCAGATGGGGCAACCGCCCTTCACTGCGCCGCCGCGGGTGGCTCAGACTGGTCTCTCGAGGTTGTCAAGCTCTTGCTTGATGCATCTGCCGATGTCAACTCGGTCGATGCCAATGGAAATCAACCCAGAAACTTGATTGCTCGTAATTTGAAGTCGAGCAATCTGAGAAGGAGAGCATTGGAGATGGTGTTGAATGGTGCTGATGCAGCCGAACTAGAAGAGCAGCCGAACCCAATTCCCCTATTGCCGAAAGATGGAACCGAGAAGAAAGAATATCCTCTTGATGTATCGCTGCCGGATATAAACAATGGGATATATGGATCTGATGAGTTCAGGATGTACTCTTTCAAGGTGAAGCCTTGCTCCAGAGCATACTCCCATGACTGGACAGAGTGCCCGTTTGTCCATCCAGGGGAGAACGCGAGGAGGCGTGATCTTTCGAAGCACCAGTACAGCTGTGTTCCATGCCCGGAATTTCGCAAGGGGGCTTGCGCAAAGGGGGATTCTTGTGAGTATGCTCATGGCGTCTTCGAGTCCTGGCTTCATCCGGCCCAGTACAGAACCAGGCTTTGCAAGGACGAGACCGGCTGCTCAAGGAAAGTGTGTTTCTTTGCCCACAAACCCGAAGAATTGCGCCCATTGTATGCTTCGACAGGGTCAGCTATGCCTTCGCCCAAGTTGCTATCGGCCAGTGCAGCGGATTTGGCAACCTTGAGCCCGTTTTCTCTTACCTCAACACCACCCATGTCTCCATCTGCAGCTTGTTCATCGCCCATGGCTGGTAGCATGTGGCAGAACAAGGCTAATCTTACCCCACCTACGCTGCAGCTTCCTGGTAGCCGGCTTAAGGCTGCTTTGAGTGCCAGAGACTTGGAGATGGAAATGGAATTGCTTGAGCTGCAGAGTCTCCATAACCAGCAGCAACAACGGCAGCAATTGATAGATGAATTGTCGGGTCTCTCTTCCCCATCCCGCTGGAATAAGGATTACAGTAGGATTGGGGAATTGAAGCCTGCTAACCTCGACGATGTTTTTGGATCTCTCGATCCTTCCTTATTGTCTCAATTGCAGGGTCTCTCGCCAAAGGTTACAACCACCACCACCACCCAGTTGCAGTCTCCAACTGCACTTCAACTACGCCAGAACATGAACCAGCTGAGGGCTAGTTACCCTACTAATCTTTCATCCTCTCCGGTGAGAAAATCCCCCATTTACGGGTTTGACTCCTCCGGGGCAGTTGCAACAGCAGTCATGAATTCAAGGTCTGCTGCTTTTGCAAAGCGGAGCCAAAGCTTCATTGACCGAGGAGCTGTGAGCCACCGCCCTGGCAGTCTTGGGCTCACTGCAGCTGCTAATTCTGCGAGTTTGATGTCTTCTAATCTTTCTGATTGGAGTTCACCCAATGGGAAACTGGACTGGGGCTTCCAGGGTGAAGATTTGAATAAGCTTAAGAAATCTGCCTCGTTTGGGTTTCGAAGTGGTAATTCTACAACAACAAAAACAGCAATGGCGCCATCGACCCTTGATGAGCCAGATGTGTCGTGGGTTCATTCATTGGTGAAAGATGTTTCCTCTGCAGGGACTGGGCTGTATTGTTCTGAGCAGAAGCGTGGAGGGATTAATGAGACGCTCCCGCCATGGGTGGAGCAGATGTACATAGAGCAGGAGCAGATGGTGGCATAAGCAACTTCTCAGCCATGGTTTTGCTCCAAGATTATCTTAACAATATTTGATTTTTTCAGTTGTTATATATATTTGATATATCTAAGTAGCTTTAGGGAGGAAAAGAACAACTAGAACACGAAAATGCAACCAAATTAGACCGAGAAAAAGTATGGGTAGACAACTTTGTTTTTTAATTCTTTCAATTCTGTATGTTTGTTTTCTTCATCGCCTGGGCGTTATTTTGACACTATCTCCATGCGAGGAGATGAGTGAATTGTGGGCAAGGGACGTGTACTTTTCATACTGAAAAGGCCAAAATGGCATTCAAATGAAGTGTAATCTCAATTGTAAAATTACCTCTGAATGGACTGTTCTTTTTATTTGTTATGTTCCATTGAGTACTACTCTTTGTATTTGCATTGTAAATGTTTCTCCTGTTTGGTTGTGCATGCAATGTGTCACGAGCTGCCCTTCAAAGTCAGATTCATGCCCTCATTTTTCAGTCTCGTGTCAACTCTGTCATGTCTGTACATATTGTATAGAGTGTAGAAATGTAAGTTTGGAGTCGGATGCACGTGTAGATTTTTTCATGTCAAGGTGTGTGGCATCCACGTTAGTCGTGTCCTAGTCCTATCGAGGAGAGGTAGTGTAATTTTTTCGAAGGGCTAGAAAATTAGTTTAGGTTCATATATAGATGTATGTAAAAGGGTTTTGTCAAATTCCTTATAAATATTTTTGTAGACTCATTATGACTCTTCAAGGGGGGTAATGTTTGCTTGTATCAGTTTAGAAATGGCTTAAAAAGCATATATAGGGGAGGATAGTAAAGTGAGTCCAAGTCCCTAGTTGTTGGTTGTTGGCAAACTAAACTTCACACCTAATTGTAGTCTGGAATTGCTTTGTATATGCAATAAAAGTGATCTTATTACTTGCAAATTGTGTGTCCATTGTCTTCATTGTTGCTTTAAATGTTTTTAGCTTGTTGCTTTCAAATTGCTTACTTGTGCACTTTTTCAGGTGTGTGTGTTGACTTTCATTTGCGAGGTGTCTCTTTGGCTGATTTGTTTGGTGCCGCCCACGACAACTGTCACATGGCCTAATCCACTTGAAAGTGTTGAACCGTGACATAATGCCATGGGTGGATATGTCTAGTATTAGCTAGTGGCCTCCTTTGGATGTAATTTGGAATATTTTGTTGAGTTGCCCATTGTCAGGATCTTTCAAGGAAATATGAATCCTGAGATATCTAATTACATTAGGGCAATGATGATCTAGTGGAATCCTTCATAAACTCAAGCTTACAACTTACAAGTATTGAAGAGCTTAATATACATTGTTAGGATTGTTTTTTTTAATATTTTAAAGTTTTGGGTCTAATGGTGACTTAACCACTAACATGGTATCAGAGAGTTCTGGTTGAAAAAATATATAGGTTCGAGTCTCTTTTTATGCATCTATTTGTCATTGCATTCTGATTTTTTTTATCTTTTATGTTGCATTTTCATGTGTAAGATGGGTTACACACAAAAAAAGAATATTGGAGCGTTTGATATATAGGATAAATGGTGACTTGACAACAAGAAGTTATGGACTGGAAGCCAATTCTCCTTGGGGTTCTGATCTTGAGATGTTTGCTATGTTTCCTAGCGACTTGATCATTGACCAGCTGATTAAACTCGGATGAGAAGAGTTTGGATATAAGAGATGACATCCTAGCATACAGATAGAAGGCACTTGGAAGCATGTGATATATATATATATATATTAAGACAAACTTCACTTTTTTATTTATTATAATATATCCATATATAAGCATTAGTGGATTATTCGTGCCTATAACACTGTCAGACGATTTGATTACAATACACCTTCACCGAAGGCCAACGCTTTTACAGACTTGATTACATGTTAATTTTGATATCGAAAATAATTTTCGCATTAGTGTTTGACAAGTAAGAAAATCAACCAAAAAGTTTTAGAGAGAGAAAGAGATGTTGTGAATATATGAATCGTACTTTAAAAGAGAAAAATTTTTTGAATTTTAAAAATTTTTACTTTTTCAGTTCACATTTTACTTTTCTCTATGTAAAGTGCCATAAAAGTGAAACCCATTAATAGTGATCCTTTTAAAAAAAAAAAATCAAAAGTGAAGAAGAAGTTGTCAAATGATTTTAACCGTATATTGTTTATAAAAATAAACTACCGCGGTTAGATATAAATGTGAAAGAGATATTTTCAAAAAAAATTATGTTTTATTATATAGATGTGTAGTATTTTTGTGCGTATTAGTGGATATAGATTTTTTTGTTCATTGGGAAATCTAGTGGGATGTGGATAGCCCCCAATTTGTGAAACTCATTGTAGCTCATGTGCCGGAAAGAGAGAGGTACCTTCGCAGGGCAGGGGTGGGGAATGGAGGAGAAAACTGCTGTCATCCATTTCCAATCATCTTTTATTGAAAGTTCCTGTAATAAAAACATATGCGTTGGTTGACCAGCCGCCCACGAGCTTATTTAATTCTCAACCACACAAAATTCTTATAATCCTATCTTTAGAGCTGTCAAAAAACAGTATCTTTGCATTAATGGTAAAACTAAGAGAACCCCCAGCCCAAAATATTATGACCTCTCTCCCTTTCCTCTTCTTTTGGGCCACTACATTATGTATTGATGAGTCTCACACCTTTAAATTTTAATAGCAGCAGTTAGCATCATTCGGGCCGGGCTTACACTATACAATAACAAGAGGTGCATCGGCTTCAACCCATCGGGCCTAAATATATTTTTAATGAAAATATTTATGTATAATTTGATCACAAATTATATTATAATCAAGTTTTTGTATTTTTTTTATAATTAAAAATCAAGTTTTCAAATATTAATTCATATAATATCTGAAAATATATATAATTGTATTTTGCATATATATGTTCCACCCAACTAAGCTTAATTTAAACATAATTTTTAAGCTTATCTATCTTTGCTTAAAAAAATCCCAAATCCGGGCCTATCTATAATCCTAAGCCCAATAAATGGTGGCAGGTTTGGGCCATCGTTTCTGACACAGCCTTACCCAAGCAGTTCTCTTCTTCCCCAATCCGTCTCGGTCTGCGATCATCAGTCGACAGACGCCAGTCGACAATCACTCATCCATTCTCTCCCAAATCGGTTTATTTCTCCGTTTTTTCGTATGTTTCTTATTCTCAGCAGCAGAGCAGAAGAAGCGCCGCTAGAGACTGAAGTAAAAGATGCTCGCAGGTCTCTCTCGATCTCTCTGCATATATATACACACACAAACACATATGTAATGTATGGGTTATAGTTTTGTGCATCGTTGCAATTTAGCTGCTCGATGGATTTCCCCATAGAAATTTGATTTTTTTGTTCCCATCAATTAAAACTCTCAGAAAGTCTTGCCTTCTAATCACTACTATAACCCGAAACGCAATGTAGTAGTTCTTGTGTAAAGCAGCATGGAGTAGTTACCAGCGAATTGTCTCATAGTAAATTCTTCTTTATAATTGAATCATATATGTTACCAATATTCTCTTGTGTTTTAGGGCTAAATTTGGGAAGTCACCTTCAACCCGAAGTCATAACCTTGCACAGTAGGCGAATCACTGGTATGTTTCACTTTTTTTCCTGAATTGTCATTATAAATTTGTAATATATCTATCTCTATTCTCTCCTATCAAGTTAATTTCTCATACAATTCCTTGATCAGAAGATTGGATTAGTGAAGTGAAAAGTCCAACTGCATTTTCAATATTTAATATTGAAAAATGAGAACTTCTTTCTTCCAGTTCACTCACACATATATTCACATAAAAAAAAAATAATAATAAATAACTTAATGTCGGATTTGTTAGAAAGCATGGACAAAAAAATGCAATTACTTCTAGAATTTGAACCGAGTTCTGAATGCACTAGATTCTGATCCAAGAAAATGCAAGTTGTTTTTTCCCTTGATATTTCTGCTATAGCCAGGTAAGCCTGTAAAAAAGGACCTAAATTAAACATAAAATGCTTATTTTAGTCATGGAAGGAATCACATGCAGTTCCAATTTAGACTTGGAGAAAACCTACTTTGGCGTAATTTAGTAACTTCAAGATTTCGATAAAATCCATCATTTATGCAAGCCTAAGGTGTACTGGTGTGGAAGTTTTGATTGTTAGTAATTTGTGTTGCAACTTCATGTTGGCAGTGACATATTTCATGAGTGCGCACACCCGTGACTCTAAGCTGATGGAACTACTTTGATTTACTCCATCACACTTCCAAATGTCATAGATTGAACTATTTTGGAAGCATTTTTTTTATATACTACTTTGGATGCATTTTTTATGCAATAATGTAATGTAGGAGTTCACGTGCTTTAGAGGATCATTCAAACTAGTGAGTCAACATAATGCATCTGTATATGTCACTTCTACCCGCCTTGCCATGTATCTAGGTTGTAGAATGCCCTCCTTTTGTGCCAGGAACCTCCATCTCATAAGTAAGATAATACAAAACTTACTTGCCTCCATGTACTCCTGCTAAAATCACTTCTCTAACTATCCAGTGGCATCAAGGGGCATTTTTTTAATACAATGTGTAACTGGGTGGTGCTACACAGCGTTATGTAGAGGGAACTTTATTAACTATCTTTCAGATAGGATTTAATCTAGCTTTCTTAATGTCATACACATACTTATTTCACTCATTTAAATGATGAAAGAAACACAAGAAGAAAAATTTACTCAAAATCTCATAGTATACATATTAAATTTCAGACTCGGCACACCAAATTTTTTTTTTTGTTGGTTATCTTTTAAATCATTCAATGACATCATCACCTCTTGTCTTCTTCCTTCTTGTAGCCAGGAAGTCTCTTGAATTCAGTTCCTACTGTCCTAACACTACTCATGCATTGGTGCATAAAAGTTGCATGCAAGCATACATTTGAAACTCAATTCTATTTTAATATTGAATAGGTCTTAATACTAGTCATTCCTTGGTTGTTTAATGTACTATTAATTGAAAAGTCAAGTTTCTTGTTATTCACAGGTTTGCAGGGTCCAGAATTGCATTTTTCAAGGATAAGTCTCTTACCTAAGAATTCAATTAAACGCATGTTACGTCAGTCAACAGAAGTTTTCTCTGCTTTTAAGGAACATGAAGAGAATCGGCCTTTGGTTAAAATGTGTGGAATCACATCGGCTAGAGATGCTGCTCTAGCAGCAAAAGCAGGTGCTAATTTTATTGGGATGATTCTATGGCCCAACTCAAAACGTTCCATTTCACTTTCTGTTGCAAAGGAAATTTCAAAAGTTGCAAGGGAATATGGGGCAGAACCCGTTGGTGTATTTGTGGATGATGATGCAAACACGATATTAAGAGCTTCTGAGGCAGCTGACCTTGAATACTTACAGGCAAGTTTGTCTAAACTTAATTGCATTGCATGTAGCCCAAATAGTTTCATACACTGTAATTTGCCGTAGTTATACAGCTTCATGGAGATGGTTCCCGGGCTGCTTTTCCAATTTTAGTGGAAGACAACTGAGTTATATATGTTCTTCATGCCAAAGAAGATGGAGAACTTTTGATCAATATTTCAAACCAAGACTGTACTTTGGTTGACTGGATTCTAGTGGATAGTGCAAAGGGTGGCAGGTAAGAAACTTTTCCCTCTTTTAATGGAACTTGAACATCATTTTGTTTGCCTGCATGTACACGCTATGCTATCTTCGTGAACTTCAAAAACTATATCTGGAGTTGTATCACACATAAGTAATCATTCTAGTTCCTACTTACTTGTTGGTGTTAGATAATTATCAGTGAGAATCTGCCATTACAAAGATTACTATGGAAAAAAATGATCTGTTTTATCTAGAGTTGAGGCCAAGAGTAGGTGAAGTTTCCAAACTCAGGAATGTCACTGTTGTAGCTTGCTTTGGTGGAAGTAAATGGTCTACACCTTATTAGTAAATGTAAATATATAAGCTACTATTGGAATTCAATATTCATACGTTTCTTCCCATCAAACTTGTGTACGCCTTCAGGTTCTAACAATCATTTTTAAATTTAAAATTTTTTTTTATAAGTACTAATAACCCCTTTTCATTGCCTAAGAACCAATGTTGGCATTGAGTCATCACAGGTTTCTTACCATGAGCAAGTGCATGTCTTTTCACTGCCCAAGAACTGTCCTTCATTCTCAATATTTTCAGTTTGTAAGGACTGGTCCTCTCATTGTTCCTAATATTAGACTATCAACGAGATATACATCTTCTCAATCCTAAATATAAGATGCAGTTTATTTATTGCACAACAATGACAAACATACATATGTATCTGTAAATTGACAAAATCAGCCTTTTCCTAGGTCGCTGGTATTTTTTGATTCTATAGTGATGTCTTGAGATTACTAAACGCATCAGCTGTTTCTTTATGGATGCTGAAAGGCTTTCTTCAACAGAGATAAAGAATCAGCTATCAACTTGACAAATTCTAGACAGTTCACAATTCACACAAGCTGAGATGGTGGGCTTTGAATTCCCCCAATTACAAATTCAAAGCCCAATGGTGGGCTTTAAACTCACACAAATTCTAGACATTTCCTTTTCTTCTTCTTCATTTTATTTTTTATCTAATTCTTTTTTTTTTTTGGATTGGCTTAATCATTGGCCTAGGGTATATCTATGAATTATATATGTCAAAATGTTACATAACATGTTTCCTCAGCCAATTAATTAATTAATGAAAGATATCCTCATTCAATTAGGAGAGAAGAGCCATTTTTGGATCTTTCGTTATTTTCCTATGCTAATACATCATACAAACCTTTCCCGGTTCATTTATTGTGACATATGCCTGCAGTGGCAAAGGATTCAACTGGTCCCAGTTTAAACTACCACCAATTAGAAGCAAATATGGTTGGCTTTTGGCAGGAGGAATCAACCCTGATAATGTCTGTGAAGCTCTTTCTATTCTTAGACCACATGGAATTGATGTCAGTAGTGGCATTTGTGCTTTGGATGGAATTCAGAAAGATGAGTCCCAGATATCATCCTTCATGAGAGCAGTAAATTCCATAAATTATCGACTGATGTGAGAAATATTGATTATAAAAATACAAATGATGAAAAAATAAAAAACTTCATGAATTAAGTAGAACAAGGAGATTTTACCACATAAGCATTAAGGCTGCCATGTTGGATATATTTTGTAGGTCCTTCCTTTATTAAGACCATAACCTGTTGAACGCTGAGGTTTAAATCTTGTTGTACTATTTCTTTTTCAATCCACCTTTCTGATCGAATATTGTCGAGTTTGTAGCAGCTTAATACATGGTGCTAATGCATTGTTTTTTGAGAGAGCAGGATGGTATTAACCACCTTGACATCTAGCATTAGACAACTGACTTCTCCCATACATATATAATATTTTGATACTTCTCACTCAGTACTTGACATCTATGCATCATACAATAAGTAGATTTGAAAGTGACATGATGTGTTTTCTGGGCTGCGTCCTTGTCTCATTGTAACATCTGACAATACTTCTTGAAAGCATGTTCATAGTATTTTTGTTTTTGTTTTCTGATTTAAATATATTGGTACACATGCATAATGCATTTTTAGTCCGTACGGGCTTTACTAAACATGAAAATTATCTTTGCAATGTTGTTTCAGTTCTAGTGCCTTATTATAGCATGTCATATATCACAGCTTAATACTTTTAGTTATAAATATTATGCCATAAAAAATCCATACAATAAGTACATGCCATACCTTCAAATATTACAATAATCTCAAAAGATATGTTACATCTCCAGTTCTTCAAAAGATACACCAATTCATTTGACATTTTGAACTATAACAATTATCTTCCACAACACTTGGTACAAAACTGTAGTCATTATCCATAAACGTAGCCACATGCTTAGTCTTAGTCTTTCATTCCCTGAAACGTTAAGCAACAAGGTAAGCTAATATATCGTTGGAGCATAAAAATATATCTTATGTTAATTAGCTATCATCCACTAACCAACTAATCATGTGATTAAGTTTAACTAATCAGTTGGTGTTTAGTTAATCCCAATTACTTAGTGAACAACATTTACCCAACTAATCTTAATTAAATCAATTAATCATACTTAAACTTTGCTAATCGTAATAAATTGAAGACATTTGACTATTGCATTTGCTCAGCCACAAAATAAATGATATCTTCTCATGTTAGTGACGAAAAAGATGGACAAAGATTGACAAGAAAGCAAATATTTAATCATCTGGCATTCCTTATTAATTAGTTGGTGAAGGATATGTAGGACAGGCAAAGGGTTTTATTAATTCGAATAGCTGAAACTATGAATCTCGCATGTGACTACGGTCCCAGTACAGACTTCATGACCTTTCTGCTAAGATCAAGTGCTTATATAGAAAAGGAGAAAATAATAGTAATAACAAAACAAAAAATAGTAACAACAAAACAAAAAATAAGAAGACTTACTTCAATGTCGGCGGTTATACCCCTAATTGTGGGACTCAATAATCTGCAGTGAATTGTTTCCCATGCTTTCTTGCTCTTCCTTTATTTCTTTGCAGAATTGGCAATAGAAGGGTTGCACCAATGTATCTCAATCATCTGTAGTGTGGGTATATACCCAATATCAAATGGGATCCTTTCGAGTTGAAAACATTCGAATAACACTAAACGTTGAAGGCTGGGGAAGTGATTACTGGAGGAATCCCACCATTCAATGTCAAAAGACACAATTTTTAAGAACTTGAGTCGAGGGAACTCCCCATCACTTGTCTCCCAACTTTTTCCACGGCAAGCATGTTTTAATAGTTTGAGACTCTCAAGGTTGGGTAGTAACTTGCCGAGGGTTGACATCTCATCCCATTTTATATAGGTTTGCAGTAAAGTTAGCTTTTTAAGATTTGTTGGGAGCTTAAGATTATTTGGCCATGAAAGCGTACCAAGTGGTTCTGGGTCTGTATTAAACAACTTCAACTTTCGGAGGTGGTGTAGAAAGTCTAAATGAGGCAACATCAGATGTCCCCCATCTACCATGTGCCCCCGAAATCCAAGTGTTCTGAGATTTGGAGTCACCAAGAAATCCTGCCAAGACCACGGATTTACCCATGAGAGAGTTTGTAGATTATCCAACGAGAAGGGATAGCTAGCATTGGGATCTTGCCTTCCAATTTCAAGTGTCGCCACTACTCCAGTAAGATAGAGATGCCTCAACTTTACCATCTTCCTAATACATTGGGGTAGGGCAACAAATAAACCTTCTTCGATATACCTTTCTGCTAGGTAAAGAGATCCAGATGAACATTTACCAAGAACAAGTGTTTCTAAATTCCAGAGTTTGGATATTGAGTCTGGGATGTGAGTTATATTTGAGTACAAACAGAGTGTACCAAATGCTAAGTACCTCAACAGAACTAGTTGTTCTATCTCATTGGGGTACCTGTAAATCTTCATGGAGCTTATATCCAGCACCCTAAGAAGTTTGAACTGAAAATGGAGTTGTGGAAGGAAAAGTTCAGGAGATCCTGAGGCAATGGACAGGAATGAGCGGGTGTTTAGGGCAGAAGGGATTAAAGAAGTATACCCCAAAATCGCTGGATGAATGCACAGACAGCGCATACCTGAAAAGTGTTTTGAAGTAGAAGGAGAAGAGGAAAAATGTTGGTGATACGAAATCTGCTTCAGAAAATAAACTTCCTCAGCTTTTTTGAGGCAAAAATCGCGCAACAAATCATGAATACCACAGTTTTTGATTGCACCGTCATACCGTCTTCTGAAAACTAATACGAGACTTCTTCCAACTAAATCCATCAAGTATTCCTCTGCTACATCCTCCATGCTTTTTCCCTCAATCTTTCTTATAAACCCCTCAGCAACCCATAACCAAATCAACTTCCGCACAGGAATTTGGAAGTCCTTTGGAAATGCTGCAAAATAGAGAAAGCACAATTTCAAGTGTTGAGGCAAGTGGTTGTAACTCAATTCTATTGTTCTCATCCATAGCTGTGGATCGCCAACTGTCCATGAATTTATGGTTTCCCCTACTTGCTTCCATCGATCTCGCCTCGTCTCTTCATTTGCGAGAATTCCAGCTACCACAACAATCGCCAGTGGAAGTCCTTGGCACTTTGTGGCAATTTGCTTTCCTATCTCCGTGAGCTCTGGATGGCAGGTTTCTCTTCGAAATACCTTTTGTCTGAGGAGATCCCAACTTTCATCATGACTTAAAAAAGGCAAAGGAAGAGGAGGGCTATTGGCATGCAAAGCCACTGATTCGAGCTGACTAGTGAACAAAATTCTACTTCCATTGTTGTCGTTCGGTAAATAAATTTTCAAATCAACCCAGGTTCTGCTATCCCATATATCATCCATCACAATGAAATATATCCTTCCCTTTAGGCGTTTGTACAGTTGTTCAGCTAATTTCTCATTGCTCGTTTGATCAATTCCATCTTTATGCCCGGTAACAGAACTCAAAAGGCGAAGTAACAAATCCCTCTTTTGGTACTCTGGAGAAACATATATCCATGTACGAATATGAAAGTGATATACAACCAGAGGATCATTATACACTTTTCTGGCGAGCGTAGTCTTACCTAGTCCAGCCATCCCAACAATCGAAACAACTTGGAGTTGCTTTGGTCCTCGAGTAAGTTGCTCTTTTATGATCATTGCCTCGTCGTCAAACCCAACCATTGTTTCTTCCTCCCATGTAGTGATATTTGCTCTTGATGAATCTCCATGGGAAGAATTTCCAACTTGTATTGTCCCCATTTCATTAATATCTTTGTCATAAATCTTCATCAGCTCTGTTGTGATGGCCTCAATATCTTGTTTGACATGGTCAAGATTTAAGGAGCGAACAAAGACATGACCAATTGCCTCAGCCATGACAATATCCTTCTTCTTCTTCGTCATCAAATCAAAGGCACGACCAATTTTCTCAGCCATGCCAATATCCTTCTTGTTCTTCTTCTTCATCATCAAATCAAAGGCACAACCAATTTCCTCAGCCATGCCAATATCCTCCTTCTTCATCATCGTCATATCCTCCTCCAAGACAGTGTTGACTATGAATAAGTCGATGGTATTTTCTGCCTCATACGCCACATCTCTAATTCGTGTCTCTAGATTTTTCACTTCTTCATGCTCGTAAAACCTCCCGTTCCGATCCTTAAGGAAGGTTCTCAGCAATCCTAGCTCCTTGTAAAGAGATTCAATTTGATCCTTATCTTCCAAAATCAGATCTATCTTGCCGTTTATTAACTGTTTCAAGCTCTCCATGAGAAAATTGACTACAGTTACGGCCATCTCTCTCTCTCTCTCTCTCTCTCTCTCTCTCTCTCTCTCTCTCTCTCTCTAATGTTTTCTTGGGAGGAGTCCAGAAAGGGCAACCCGATTCCCAGATTGCAATTGGAGCCCTACTCTTTTTTCTTTCTTTCTTTTTTTTTTCGGTGTAAAGTTGAGGATTAAAAGTAAATTTACACGTGATAATAACTTTGGGACATCTAATGTTGACTTTGACTACACCCAGTCCACACGTTGGCACAAAGAATCGTAGGTGTTCATTCTAGAAAGCAATGCTTACCCTTGTTATCAAACGTGAATAATATGGAATGTAGAGATTAAATTGCAACTGTAATTAGCTGTCTCATAAAATTGATAAGAAAATTTTCGTACTGAACTTTTAAAAAAGAATTTTAAAAGTCATTTCTTTCTCATGTTTGATGTTACAGCATACGCCAGAACTTCAATTACCATATTCCAAATTTAACTCTGAACTTATACAATATTCTCCCAACTTTTGAAAAAAGAATTACTGCTTGTAGCACTCAACTCGATCCCTTTTCCCCAACCATGAGAGTAATTCTTTCCATTTAATTTTATTTATGCTTAACATGGGAAATTTCACATACAAAAACGAGAGAAGAAAACGAATAAGTTCTTAACAAAGATTAACCTTTTCTCCACTTTGAACTTTGAATATGGCTTCTAATTGTTGTCCCCATTGACATACAAGAAAAAAAGTTTCAAAAAACTAGAAAGAAATGGAAGTGATTTAAACGCGTCCAATCCCCACTCCTTAGGACGAAAACAGCTGGGAGAGTGAGAGAGATCGCAATGAAAATAAGAGTGTCATTTATTTCTTATGTTACAACATACACTAGAACTTCAATTGTCTTGTTACAAATCTAGCTCTGAACTCATACACTCCAATGCAGGAATGGTTACTCTCGTTTTTATTTTTACGAGAGAGTTTCTTTCATATGCAGTCAAAAATGAAATTGATTATAAAGAATCAGCAGCTTAGCATGCTTCCCCCCGGTAAACTAGAAATCTTTTCGGGGCTTTCATTCTGCTTTTGGAGAGCCAGAGAGCTGGGAATCAGTTTGATAGTATACAACATCCCCAGTGTCACCCACATAGTGATCCTGTTTCATACTTCTCACAAGGCTTCCCAACAAGTGAAATGGAAGAGGCCATGATTTCTTAGGCTCCCGATAGTACTTCCCTAGCACCGGTCTAGCAGCCTCCGTCTGTAATTCCAAGATATACGAAACCATTAGGACATATAAAATCCATTAATGCAGTCATTAAGTTCAAATTATAGAGATACTCACCGCTTCTACTAAGTTATAGTGTGGGATTTGCGGGAAAAGATGATGTATCACATGAGTCCCGATATCATGGTGAATGTTATTGATCCAACCATAATCCCGATCAAGCGTTGTTAATCCTCCTCGCAGATAACTCCACTCCTGTTTGATACAATGAAGGAATAAATCAGCTTTCCAAAAACATGCCAAGACATTAAGAAAATATCTCGATAGGTTCTGCTCGGTTCAGTTCTGTACCTTCCCGCGATACCAAGGAAGCTTCTCCTCATGGCCATGGTGATGCAAGTAAGTCACTAAATCCAGCCACATTACAAAAATCTGCATTCAGGTGCAAAGTTTGAGATAGAAACTTTAAACTGCAGATGAAAGAGTAGAAGGAGAAAAAGGACCAAGGAACTGGAGCTAACCCAGTAGGGAATGCCATAGAGCTTGATCAATTGGATTGGACCCATAACAAAGGATAGAGAGACAAGCAGTGCAGCCATGGCCGTCCAGCACGCGGTAGAGGTGATGACGTCTTTCCTCTCCCTCGGCACAAACAAATCGCTACTTGGGTTGAAATGCGAGCCTGTCTTTCCAGGGCTTCGACCCCACTGTGATTTGAACAAGAAAAACAAAGGCCTGAAACTATTACAAACTGCAGAACTAATAGAGTTCACGAGTTCAAATTTTGATTCAGTTAACAAGCAAGTAGCAGGCTCACCAGATAGAAAGGATATGCAAGCAAAGGGAACGGCAAAGTGAACCTCAGGATTCGAGTAATGCTATCCAAGTTCTTGAAAATCTTTTCAGGCAACTGAATAAACGAAGGAAAGAAAAACATTTTAACTGTCTGTAATTAAGAAAATGTATCAAAACAGCTATAGGATGCAACTAAGGATGACTTACTGGGTGCCAGGATTCGTCGTTCTCGACGTGCCCGTGGTTCTGATGATGAGTTCTATGGCTAATTCTCCTGTAGTGTTTCATCAAAATTGTCATTTTCTTGTAATCCAAACAACAGGGCAATAGAATGTTGGGTGTTGAACAGAGGTTTTAGAAACAAACCATCCATGGTAAGGGACAAGTATTGATGAATGGAGGAGATGCCCAACGACACTATTGAGCTTGGGATTATTGGAAAAGCTTCCATGACCACTGCATAAACCATAAACCAGATATGAATCATTAGCATTGAAATCCAAGAAATGGGCATTGAATTGAAAGAGAAAAGAACAAGAAAATTCAAGTAATTTGATTACCAATCATGGCCTAGAACAAACAGAGCCCAGAACATGGTCCCCTGAGCAAACCAGTAAAGAGGCCAAGCAACCCAATTGTTGAAATAAGCCGCCGCCGCGGCCAGCCCGAAGACCACCGCAACGTCCCTCGCGACGTAGCTCATAGACCTCCATGGGTCCTTGACCCAACAATGCTTCGGAATCGCTGCTCTAATATCGGCCAGCCGGAACGGCGGCGGCTCTCCGGGGTCAAATTTTTCTTCGTCTTCCACCCCATTGATACCGTTAATTGTCTCTCGTTCCTTGTCTTCTTCACCCAGAAACTGGATTCTCGCAGGGGCACTCACCTTGAGGCCCCAGTTTCTCTCTCTAGAACCAGTTGATGCCCAAAATGAAGAACCAACAGGATATGATTGGACCAGCCTAATCTTGGAAGGATTTGTATTGATGGAGGTCAGGCCTGTTCTGGGTCGAGGGTAGATTCTTGGAAGGGGTCTTAACCCACATTCTGAGAAGACCCAACTCGCCATTAGAGAACCAGAGGGAGAGACAATTCAAGATTTTCAGTTCTGGGTCTCTCTGTCTACGGCGAGATGTATATATATAATAGTAATATAGATACAGAATATAAATGGAAAATCAAAATGGAAGTGGGGATGAGTCTATAACACAAGGGCTGCTCTCTCCTCCACTTGCAGCTACAAAAGCTCAACTTGGTGTATCGCTCTTTCGCTCCTCCACTTTCTGTCTCTCACCCCTCCACTCTATATATGCATCTCACAAGAGGGACCTCACTTTCCTCTGTCCTTCCCACCCCCAAATAATCTCTGTTTCTTTGTAATAAAGAAATATGAAATATGTATAACGTTTTTTTAGTGCCTTTCCTGTATTTATATGCATGCATATGTTTCTCTCTCTTCACTGGTTAGGCAGTTTCAACCATAATTGGAATTAGATTTTCTCTCACAACTGTGAAGGCGTGAGTGAGTTGTGACGGTGGCGCCTTGGCGGGTGTTCTGTTCGGCTTTTAACGGCCAAGCTGGGGGCAGTAGCAGTGGTGATAGAGGTTGACATTGGACAAATCGGTCTAGGCAAAGAAAATTTTTCATCAAGTTCAAAATTAAATTTTAAATTTGTCTAATTAAAAATTTTAAGCCTGTTCATTTAATATAAAATTTGTTTAATACATAATTCTTTTCTTTATAAATAATATTAAATAATAAAAAATTTAATTATATATATAATATTAAAATATATTATTTTATATATAATTTGAGTCCAATCAGACTTTAAAAATAATTTTTAAACTCATTCATTAAATTAATTAGGTTTAAAATTTTTTTTAAATTTTATAATTTCTGAGCGATTTTAATCGGACTATAGCCACCTAAGTGGCAGTGGTCTGGGCGGTGCGCCTAACTCGTGGCTATGTTTGGCTTTGCCTTTTTGGCGCTTGGACTCAGTTTTCCATTTCATGAGCACTGAAGCTTTGCGAGGTCCCCCGCGTCTAAGAATTGAGAGAGAGAGAGAGAGAGAGAGGCCTCCGTGGTCAGACTTGGTCATAGCCACAGGGTCAGGGTGTCAAAAAAACGGGTCAAGTCGTCCCATTCAATTCAAAATTTCAAATGAATTCAATCAAAAGGTTTTTGATTTTTTTGAGTAAAAAAAGGGGAACCAAACGAGGAAGTAAGGAATTACCTACCAAATAAAAATAAAAGACGATGGGAGGAAAATCTGTGTTTTTTTTAGCACGAGGAAAATGTATGTCGACTCTTTTGTAAAGCATGTATGCTGACTGTTTTGTAAAACACTTTTTTTTTTTTACGAGGTCTCTAGACCTTTGATCAATTACTTTTTAAGTTTGCAGTAAAGAGTCTTATTTCATATATTATAATATTGTATAAATAATAATTGATCATAAAGAGCATGAAAAGGATGGAAGTTGAGACTAATTCAAGTGGGCGACAGCCACAGCCTCCCATAACTTCCAAAATTTCTATATCTCTTATAGATTTTCTCGGTATTTAGGAGAAAATATAGTGGATTGGTCTTTTCAAAATTTAAAACTTTTTACATTGACTCCCTCAACACAAATCTTAGATCCACCACTATTTGAGAAATCATGCCTAGCATGAGAGTCATCCGATCACTAAACAACGTCATGTGATTTGTGAACCAAAACTTTCAACTCTTTGTTAATCCTGGTTATTAGTATGCGCACAAGAGAAAGAGAGAAAATTATTTCCTAGTTGACCTTATATTTTGGTCTTTTTTAAAAATATAATACCTGGTCAATCTAATTGAATTTTCTGGAAGAGAAAAAAAAGAACATATGCTGCGGCAATATTCCTGTCAACAAATCCATGTTGGATTGACTGTAGTTTGAGATCTAAATACTATTGTTTCGTAAGAGCCATTACTAAATGTATTGGAAAAAGCTTGAGCTGCAGAGGCAAACAAAACAAAGTTTTGAGAGTAGCATCAACTACTAAGTGCAAATAATGCCAAGAACCAAGTTTCTACCCAATTTATACATACCAATACCCTCAAGCCCTGGGACAAGTATTCTTTTCTATCATTGGTAATAATCAGTATTGAAGCATACTCTAATTGTAATTTTATTTAGGTCATTAGTTGCAAGCATGTTTTCTAGTCAATGTTTAAAATCACAGAAGTTAAAAATGACTGTACTTAAAACTAGCCAAAATGCCATAGAAAAGTAAAATTGCTAGAGCCGTTAGATGAATTCCGCTGCAATCGGACATTGCAATGAACATAGTTTTATGCCTGCCATCGAAATGCTCAAATAAACTCATCAAAAAGAAATCAAAACAAGTCCTAAGTTAATATAATAGAAAAATATAACACCACAGAGAGCGAGAGAGAGAGAGAGAGAGAGAGAGAGAGAGTAGACTCGAACCAAAAAGGGTATAATGATTCATAGTTATGCATTATGCAATGTGAAGGGGAAGAAAAAAACTGAGACTTTTCATTAAATTTGAAGAATGATTTTGACCAATAAAACTTTGCCAACTCCTCAGGCTGGACAAAAAAAAAAAAAAAGTACACATTTAACTGCCTTAGCATACAAATTGTGTAATGCATAGCAGCTTCAAATCACTTTGTAGAACCCTTGACGGAATGTTTGTCACTTCTCAACAAGGCCAAGCAGGCTTACATCAACAAATCCAAGTGCTTCAAACTGATGGGAACTTATTGTTCATATGTTCCACCACTTGCTCTTTTCCATTGTCTTGGCAAGTTCATTTGCCAGTGATGCGAAGTTCTCAGCGCCATTTTGTACCTTTTCTGTATGTCTGCTTAGTTTCTGCTACAAGTAGCAAGAAAAAGGTGGTCAGGGAAAATTGATAGCTGATTACTGTGAGTCTGCGAAGGATTTGAGGCACTCAGCAGGTTTACAAGATAAAAGAACCTAAAAATATTATTATCTTCTAATCTCCAGATTATGCTCCTCTGAACTGACCTATGATTTATGACTAACATAACTCAACAATGAAAGGGCACATTTATATCATCGAGCACCTCCGACAACTGGAGTTCAGGTAATAGAATCAAGAAAAAGGGAACAACCCATGTGCTGGACTTCGGCATAGGATAACACATTGATCTATCTTTCAATGATCAAAGGTAAAACAATAGTAATCTTGGAGCATTATTTAGGTACAAATTCCAAAACATATGGTTATCCAGGTGGCAAGTGTTATCTGTTGCTGCCACAGATGGTTTAGAGAAGATGGGGCTCTAACTGTTACTGTTATTTAATGGTTAACTCATGAACTTCCCACCTATCAAAGGCATCAAACTGGGAAAGCCATTGTGCTGCTCCATCCAAAAAACTTGACCAACGTTTGGGAACAGAAAAAAAATAAGTGACATACAGAAAAGGATCTTAAGACACTAGATGATTGGTTGCCTACCTCAAGTTTTTCCTGGCGCTCTACAAGCTTATCTCTTGCATGTGCAGCAGCTGCAGAGGCATCCTGGAAACAGAGACCATGTAAGCTGATATGCTCCGTATCATTAACTCATTCACTAATAATTTTTGCATGAAATTACCCCTGTCTGTCTATATTTAGCCCTAATTTCTTCAGCTGTTCTCAATCTTGGTTTCGTATCCTTAGTACCACCTTCAAATAACTTTTCCCTCTCTGCTTCCTTGTCTGCACAGCAAAATCAAAAGGTTATGTCCATTTTAACTTTAAAACACAATTACAAGAAAAACACAATTAGATGAGCACAAGCAATTTATTATTAACCTTTTGTTTTACTCTTGCTCTTATGAGATGAAGATGGGACAGGTGCAGGTTCATCAATGTCTATATCAACTATAGGAGGGAGGGAGAAAGGGATAGAGAACCTATGCCTAGTTCATCAACTTCTCGGTCATCTACAGTGCTTGTAGAAGGGTCTGAGAATGGGAACCTAGAGAATATGCCCTCTAAATGTGCCACAATAGTTTCATGACCGTCAATAACATCCCCACTGTTCTCTGCTTTACCCCCTTTGAAGCCCTTTATGATACCCCCAAATATTCCAGGGGCAGTACCCTGTGGTAACAGAAAATAGACCAACTCTTTAACAGTTCAAGAAAAAGAAGTATTTGAGAGCCTGAAATCAAATACTGCAACCTGCGTCTTCTGACTTTGAGAAAAACTAACAGCAGCATCTGCAGCAGCTTCCACGACTTTATCATGAAGACGAGCCAAAGTCTCTGGAATCCTAAAATAGGGCAGAGATTTTAATCACAAATTCTATAGAATTTGCTATGTTGATTGTACTAAAAAAAACGTACAATTAGAGTCTCTAATTGTTGTTAGTATTTATTTATATATTATTTATTATTTTAATATAAAATTAATTTTTTTTATATTTTTGTGCCTTGTACAAATTTAAAGCTAAAACGGAATAAAATGAAAATGGCAAGTATAAAAATTATGTGGCATATATTATATATATATATATATATTATATAAAAGTTAAAAGTGATTGTCACTTTGAATGCATGTATATATATATATACATATATGTATGTAATAGCATAATATATTATATTATATTTATTATAATATATATAATTATTTGATGGTGTGTGTAGGCGAAGAAAACAAGAAGGGGGCGGTTAGGAGAAAGAAGAAAAAGACAAGGAAAGAAGAAAAAAGAAAGAAGAAGAAGAAAAAGAAATTATATTAAAATAAACTAAGTTGGTATAAATAGAAGGGGAGGAAAACATAAGGGAGTTGAATGAGAGTCAAGAGGGAATAGAGAAAATTCATAGAGAAAAGCCGAGATCTCTATCTTGCATTGTTCAATTTAGTTGTAATTTTTAATTAGTTTGTTAGTAGTTTTTTGGTTAAATTTCAGTCTTTTCTTTATCGTTATTTTGCTGTAATAAACTCTTTTATTTATGAAGTTATCTTTTCACGCCAAGTCTTTTAAATATCTAATTTAATTCTTGGAGCCGATTGTGAAGATTCTCTGAGGATCTTGGAATATCGACAGAGGTAATTGGGTTTTTATTATTTTATCTTTAAAATATTTCAATTCTGATAATTAAATTCTAGATATTTTTAAAAACGTAGATTCTTTATTATGTTTGGTAATTTCTATGCACAAATCTTATTTTGGTATAGTTATTGCACAAATTGATGGTAAGAATTTATGGCTTTAATTTTATTATTCTAGATTTAATTAATTATTTTTGTTACAAAACTTCCGTTGAAATTTTAGATGAATCGGGTGATTGGATTAATTTGGTCCAAGATCGTTTTATTCAGTTTATTTTAAAATTAAGTCAACAATCATCAATTTTTCAAAAACAAATTATTTTTCTTTTGGTTACTATTTTTTTTGCACCTAACTGTCCAGATCTCAGCGGTATTATTCTAAGTGGAATTCAAACAGGTTGGCTTAGGTTCTAACTGAAGCCATTGCAATACTACAGTATTTCGCACGGCTTAGTCGGTATCTAATATTTTACCGTGGGTAAATTAATCTTTTACTGTTAGTGAATTTTCATAGTTTGTTAATCGTTCTCTGTAGATTCGATCTCGACTTATCGAGTTATTACTGCATCACAATTGCACACTAACGGATTTTAATCGCATTATTTATAATTGATCATGTGAGAGAGAGAGAGAGAGAGAGAGACCTGAAGTCATTTTCAAAGGCACGTAGAGATATGAATGCAACTTCACTCCCATTCACCTATAAAATTTGAACACAGTCAATATGACATTCATACTCTTACTCAAAGCCATAAATAAACATAACAAATACATTGATGAGACTTCAATATTTTATGAACTCACATATAATGAAAGAAATCGCACAGGTAGGAAATCAAGCATGTGTTGTTAATACGAATTGAAAAGATAGCAAGAAGGTCAAGCCATACGAATTCTCAACTGCTAGATAGTAAATATTTAGCACTTCTGGGGAGAGAGAAAGAGACAATGGAAATGAAGTTGAAAAATGTCAAAACCTAGAATTAGTTACTGATGGTTAGACGATGGATATCTTATTTGACTGACCAACTTTAGCACCTTTCGGAAAGTTCAGAATCTTGGCCAGCACCGATATGCATTGCCTTGTCCCCCGAGAGCCTCTATTGCATAGCTTTCTAGTGATACAAAACTCTAGCCAAAACCACATGCCTCAAATTAGTCCGGAGGTGCATGTAAAGAACTTTTGGATATTACACTGCTTATTTGCCCTTACTGGCAAGACTAACTATACCTGTTTGCAACAATTTCTGAAAATTATTTTGGTTTTATTTTCACAATCTCTGTTCTGTCATCCTAACATTCAGGTCCGGTTTCCACCTTCGTAGACCTCAGTGTTCAAAATTCATCTGAAGCAGTTTGCAGCAATCTAATTCTCAAAATACAGGTTTAGACTGCTGAAAGGTCTTTTCTTTTTAATCTTAGCGGAAGGCTACACATGTTGATGCTGACCTGACAACAAGACTTATCTTAATAATGATAATTGTAATGGTTATAAGACATGAGATTCACCAATTTTATAAGCTGGAAAAGAGAGGAAAAGAAACAATATCAACTGTGAGTTCAAATGAACCCAATAAAAAGTTGAGGCAATAGACCATAAACACTCCCCCAACCCCTCCTCCCCCACCTCCCCAGTGAAAAAATATATATACATGTACATATAGATATGTGTAATGGCAAAACATAAAGTGGAACAGATAAATAGCCAATCATTTTTCACAAAGAAAAAAACACCAACCAGGATAATCTGCCCTGTATCAGAAGAGCTTATCGTCTTGCTCATGCTAGTCTGAAGTTCCATCTCAGAATTGACATTAAAGAACTTTCTCCAACTAATTCAAGATCTCGCAGGGACCTGTCCCAAGGTAAAATGAAAAACCTTTGTCAAATAATTCGTAAAATGAAGTACCAAAACAACTGTCAAAAGTGTTTGAATTGCCTCGTATACTAAGCAGTAGAGCAGTAAAAGCCATTTAGTCATTATCATTCGTATTTAACAGCAGCATAATATTAAATAAAAAAAAAAGAAAAGCCACAAATGAAGCACTTCACCTGATCTCAATCAATCCAGTATGGTAAACTAGAATCAATCCAACTGCCTTTCCGTCTTTCTTGGAGATTGTAGTCCAACAACATGGTTTTTCAAGCTTCACTTTATGGATGGACTTACTCTCCCCCGAAAATAAGGCAATTTACCTCAATAGTGATAGTAATTAGAGAACTTTTCAACGGAAAATGGATGGGAGAAGAGGCACCGGAATCAGAGACTTTAAAGAGTATAAACACAATGCATCCTCACAACAAAGTAAAACAAGCGAGTCCATAAAATTCTGTCCTAAATATGTCGCTTGAGCAGAGGTGTCTGATTTGGTTTCAACTGAATCATGTTCAGGCTGAGGAATGGTTTGTGCGGGTTCAGTTTTTGCTCCAGGATCCTGATATGAGATCAAAGAAGACTTTTCACAGGACATATCAGAGAAAATATTGCCCTCTGCGTACAAAAGTTTGTGGGAAGCTATAACCATAAGTAACTGTAAAGCCATAAACCAATATCTATCCAAGATGGTTTTACTTGCCTAAAATATAAAAAGAAATTGCAGTCAACTCCATTGGGTGCATCGACCAAGAGCTGATCATATTGCCTGTGGGGCCATCCATAACAACAATGCGCGCATTTCTGGTCAAGATGAAAATTACTTCCTTTGCAGATTCATTTGAAGTTCTTTTTTCAGAGTCATCCAAATTGCTATGAGTATTTGGGAATGTTTTCATAGCCAGAGAGATGGCTGGGGAACTCGAACCGGATAAACAGTGTAAAAAACAAAACCAATAACAAACTGATATCAAGCATCGCAACCTGAAATGGCATAAAAGGTGAATCCCTCTTGATGATGCAGTAAATTTGTACGTCCTTCTCGACCACTGGTGCAAACTGTTGGGGTGATGAATTCTCCTGCTTGGGACACCGGTGTGATGCCTGCCAAAGGTACTCCGATACCAAAGTTATGCTGGAGAGAAATAGATAGAGTAACAAGGTTCAAGGGTTGATCTGTTTCGTACTTTCTTGGAGATGATGACTGCCCTTTTTATAGGAGTGTTGGCTTGCATCGTGGGTACTTTCATGGGAGAGCTAATCATGCCCTCAAATTATGCATTCACCATCGTGGGGATGCATCGTGCCTTAATATTAGACTCCATGGACTATGCCCCCAGTAGTGGGGGAACCGTCCCAATCATGGGATCGTGAGGGCTAATCATCAAGCGAGAATTTCGGGGTGCCTTGATAGCAGCGCTTGGTGTATTACTGGAGCTTTGCAATTTCAGGTCTGTTAGCAGACCTGGTCTGGAAGAAAGTTTGGGAATCCGGATCTAGAGACGTAGCCTGAGCTAGATTGGTCTGTTTATGAGGGGGCAGACCAGCTAAACTTGTTGTATTATTAGATGCCCCCAATTCCCTTGGCAGCCCAGGTCAGCCAATGGGAATTCCAAAGAGTTGCGGGGCACCACCCTAGAGGCGCATTTATGGTGCCGTAAAACTGTCATGATTACTATGCTTGCCGAATCGACGGGACCCTTGGCGTTCATGCCACGTGGCTTCGCGGAGTTGGCCCCGTATATCGATTGGACGTTACCAACATCAACCGGTCGATCTAAGAACCCTGGCCAGATCCACACCATTGATTTTGAAAAGAAGGGGCCTATAAAACCTTGGTGGTTCACCAAAGGGCCCTTTGTTTTGCACATCTTTTTCAGGTTAGTCGGCTAGTGATTCCTCTCATTTTCTTCCTCTTTTCTTCCGCCATTGTTGGTTGCTCGAAGCGAACTCAAAGCTTCTTCTCAATCTTTCTGCTCATCGAGGTATTCAAGGCGTGTGGGTATATGTTTTGGCTTTTACAAAAGGCCATCTGGTACTACGAGTGGAGAGTTAGGGCCTCTTATCCTCTAAGGTTCATAGGCAACCCCTCCTTTGTCGAGTCTATGTACTAGGGTGTCTTAGAGGCTTCCAGGTCCACTTTCGCAATCCTATGCAAAATAGAAGATCGTAGGATCATGAACCCCCACACAATCGCCCTGTCATCCAGCTCTAAACGTACTGCTTCGATGGATCTGGATAGGGTTAAGCCAGACGACGCTTCGAGTGCCTCCGCGAACTACTCTGGGGCCGATATTGCGGATGTTACCCAAGAGGTGAGGCTAATGAGGGCGAGGAGCCCGGTGGCCATTGTGGACGCCGAGTTCGGAGTTGGGTCTCCCTTTGCCCAAGAATGTAGGTACGAGGCAAGGCACTTTGCCTCTATTCTAGATGGGGCGAAAGTGAAAAAACTCTGGTGTCGCGCCGCGGTTTTTGGGTGTCCAAGTTCCTTTCGGCTCGGAGACCCTAAAGGACGGAACTCTGTCATTAGAACTCGTCCTCTTAGAAGGACAAGTGTGACTAGGTTTGAAAATTGGTTTAACTAAGGGCTTTTCAGAAAAATAGGAGTTGCCACCTAACTTAATTAAGGTGAGTTAGAGCACCTAAAACTAAGTGTTAATCCGAAGATTAAACTTAGGATTTTTTGGAAAAGGTTTTGAAAACTCCCTCAAGAGAGGGTTTTTAAGGAAATAGGTTGTCTGGTAACCTTTGGAAAGATTTAAGCCCTTTTGGAAAATAACTCCATTTTGGTCATTTGAAAACAGAAATCTATGGTTCGGGAGTTGGTTACGTGTAGAGAAGATATCCTAAGATCATCACCTTACCCCATCCGTTCAGTATCTACATATCTAATCACCCTTTGTTCACTCACTAGAATAACCGGTTATCATTGTCCACTTAATATCCACTTTAGAATTTTGAAAATGGGGTTTAGTCATCACTTTTCGAATGGATGATGAATGATGCAAGTTTTTGGAAGAAATTTGAAAATAATAAGGGATTTGAAAGAGTTTGGAATAGGAACTTTGAATTGATTAGAATTTTTGAAAAAAGAATTAGACTTGGAATAAAAGTTATGACCGCACTATTTTAGGTTGTCTACGTATCTTATTTGGTGAGAATCAGGTCATTCGTAGTTTGAGCAAGAGCTCAATGGAAAATAGGCGCATTAGGGCCTTTGGAAGGTTTGAAAACACTTTGGGGTCTTTGAAAAAGTTTAAGACACTTTGAGGTCTTTGAAAAAGTTTAAGAAGTTTTAAGGTCTTTGAAAGTTGAAGACTCTTTGTGGTCTTGGAAATTGAAGACTCTTTATGGTCTTGGAAGTTTTGACTTGAAATTGGATGGTGGAGTGTTTTGAAAATGATCTTGGATCACCTTAAGGGAGTTTTGGAACAAGGCTTTGTCATGACTCAAGAGAACTTGAAAGTGTTTTTGAAGTCTTGTTTTGAAAACCTTGGAGGAATGTTTTGATGAATTAGTTTTGGAAAGTGGTTTTTGGAAATGGCTAAGGGTTTGAAATCCTAATATGAACAACTTTAGGAGTTGTTCTTGATTTATCACTTTTCCTTGAAATCTTTAACCATGAGAGGGATAAGGACACCCTAAGTTTGTGACATTTTAAAAGCATTTTTGGAAATGTCTTGAAGGTGGAGTGTAGGGACAATTGAAGAGTTTATGGAGTTGGTTTTTTGAAATCACGAGAGTAGGGGGTATTGGAGAAATGGGTAATATAAATAGTTTAAAATTGAAAGATCATTCAAAAAGGGTTCATGAGTTGGAACCTTGAACCAAATTAACCTATATTGGGTTAGCTTATGGTTAAGGGTGACCTAAAGTTCACTAACTTGGATTAGGTTAACCTAGGGTTAAGGCGACTTAAGGTTAGCTAACTAGAGTTACGTTAACATAAGGTGAGTGAACTAGGGTCAAGTTAACTTAGGGTTGGACAACTAGGGTCAAGTTAACCTAGAGTTGGATAACTAGGGTCAAGTTAACCTAGGGTTGGACAACTAAGGTCAAGTTAACTTAGGGTTGGACAACTAGGGTCAAGTTAACCTAGGGTTGGGTTAGAAAATGGTTTTGGAAGTTGGTTTAAGGCACTTTTAGAAAGGGTTTTGAAAAATAACTTATGTTATGCAAAGGACTTTGGTTCACAACCCTTTTGATGATCATTTCTATGAAAATTTTGACTCTAGTCAAGAGTATGGTTTATATGGTTGGTGATTAGAGACAATTTCAAGGAAGGTTTCCTCATGGCCATTATAATCATAATCTTAACAAAAGTGTAAAGGATCCAAAAATCAACATGGTGATGACAACTTTTTAAGGCACTATTTTTAATGCAAAGATGGAGGGAATGAGTTTTTGATAACTATTTTTGAAAAGAGTTTGAGAATCATTTTTGTAGGAGGCCATTCTATCAAGAGAGGGTTCCTATGACCAAATAAAAGAAAAACCACTCAAGAGAGGGTTCCATAGGGCCATTCCAACCATTATACTTAAAAGAATGGAAACTTTGAAAATTGGAGAATTGGAAAGCAACCTTTATGCAAGTTGAAAAGTCATGATGCCAAGGTGAGAGTTAAGGGGTTAGTGGGGGATTTCCTAAGGCATGATTTCTAAAGTCTCATTCTAAACTTCAAGGAACCAACTCTTAGAACAATTTTTGGAAGAAATATAGAGCCTGAAAATGGCATAAAAATAAGAGTAATGTAAGCATTGTAGAACATGACAATAAGCATAAAATGAGGTTAAGCATACAAACCATGGTCAAAATAGTAATATGCAAGGGGTCATGACCACATATAAGGATTTTAAGCTACACCACATAAACAAGGGGCTCTTAGGCCATACCATTTCAAAGTAGGCTAGTGAGAGGTTCCCCTACACGGTGACTCTCACTTGCTTTTCTCTAGGCGTAATCTAAAAGCCCTCTAGACTCAAGCATGCAAGAATGGGGGGTTGTAGATGGGGGTTAAAATAGAGAATAGCCTAAGTAGGCTAGGAGGAAGAAGAGAAGAGTGATGGAAGACACAAATGTAAAAGAGATACCACATTTTGCCTTCAACACACTTGTAGTCTTCCAAAGATACTTTGATTGGAGCTTGAATGACTTCAAGAAGGCTTAGAGGGTTGGTGGGGAATGTTTGATGGTGTATAAGGCTTTATATGTGAAGTATATAGGCTTGGGGATGGTGGAATCTAACCTAAGTGTTGGAGGGATGAAGTGTGTATAGAGATTCGCAGTTCTGGAGTGATTTCAGTAGAGCTTCGCATCAGAAATCGGAGGTGGATGCAAAGGCGTGATCCGGTATTTATAGAGATTTTGGAACAGGCTTGGCGCATGTACTACATGCGCTTGGCCAAAATTTGACCCTGCGCATGTAGGATATGCACAGGTACTAATCCATTGCCAGAATGACACATGGCACCCCATGTACTGGATAAATCTCTACTGTTGATCGAAAGTTGGTTGATCTGATCAAAATTTGAGCACATGTAGCATACGCTCCATCACCAGGAAGGTTCGTCCAAACTTTGCCTCAATAATTGAGTCAATCGGGAAGGTTTTGGGGGAATTGGTCGCGCTCGGGATGTTCTCTCAAGGCTTCCGGTGAACTTTCATATTTTTGAAAAGTTTGAATTGTGTTTGGAAGTAGGGGATATCGTCCCCGGAAGCGTGCATAAAAGGTCACTTTTGCGGAGCGTCTGTGATACGCTCCAAGGGCATTTGAAAGTAGTTGTTTTCGTTTCATGTGATCGAGGCCTTCGGGAAGTGATCCTTTCGATTAGATCGTACTGATGGAAAGTACTCTGGAAATACTTTCAGGAATTTCCAGATTCACGCATTTCTCAAATCGTTTGACGGTGCGTTTCAATAAGGAAATTGGGGAAAAAGTCAACCTTGACAGAGCGTCTGCGAGACGCTCCACGGGTTGTCAAAAGTAACTAGGTTTGGGCCACACGATAAAGGGCATTGGGAAGCGATCTATCCAATCAAGCCGTATTGATAGAAAAATCTATGAACGAGCTTTCATGAATTCCCTGATTTACGTATTTCTCAAGTCAGTTGACGGTGCGTTATTACTAGGGAATCGGGAGAAAGGACAATTTAGGCGGAGCGTCTGTGAGACGCTCCAGGGAACCTTTATCGAGTCGTGAGCATTTAATGTCGTAGGGTCTTCCTCGGGTTAAACAAGGGTGTATGGTGAAACCCTTTGCTCGAAATCCTAGGACTGGTGGTGTTTCAGGACATGTTTGGATTTCTAGGGGCAAAACGATTATTTTGACCGGGATGAGCCGGAATAGGACCGAAATTGGACCAAATGGCGTGTAGGGGACGGTTGATGGTTTAGTAACATTTTGAAAGGATGGACTTATCGTTTTGAGAGATTTTAAACTTTCCCAAAACTTGCCTAGAGGCCCAAAAGGCGGGTTTGATCATTTTTCACCAAGTCAGGCTAGCAGACGCCGGTGTTGACTTAGGTGTTGGTTCCCGAGACCGCCTAGTCTCGGAAAACTACCTGTTCGGTGTCAGTCTCTAAGAACGCCCAGTCTTAGAGAGCTACCTGTAGGGTGGTGTTGGTTCCTGAGAACGCCTGGTCCCAGAAAGTTACCTGTAAGGGTGGTGTTGGTCTCCAAGAACGCCTGGTCTCGGAGAGCTACCAAATGACTGACATTTTACATTCGCGGGCTTGCAGGCGCTAGAAGTGAACCGTCTGGAATTTGATGAGATGTTGGTCCCCGAGATTGCCCGATCCCGGGAAGCTACCTGAATGGCGTTGGTTTCCAAGACCGCCTGGTCCGGAAGGCTGCTTGAAATAATAGTGCTCATGGCTCCAACGGGTCCTTGTGGGCATGAGAGGCGACCAATTGGTTAGATTGGAGATTGAAGGCCTCATCTTGAGCTTGCATGTGTTGTGGTGTTTGAAAAATGAATCCGGTCGAGCGGGCAAAAATAGGGTACTTACAGCTGCCCCTCTTTTTTTGTCTTTGCTTGTCGAAGACAGAAAAATAAAAAGGAAGGATCCCATGTTAATTGTGAGGCAATCGGAGGGACCGAAGTGGTTGGAATTTGGAATTTTAAGTTTTGAAAATTGGATTGTTTGAATTTTGGAATTTTGAAATGATTTTGAAATTTTTCCTAAACCGACATTCCAACCGATGGAACAACACTCCTTTAGGGAGATTCTAAATTTTTGAATTTTGAAAAGGATTTTTTTTTTCAAACGATTTTGAAATGGCCTTCTGTAATGGAGGGATTTGGATTTGAATTGGAAGGGTTTGGAAAACTTTTAAAACTTGGAATGAAACTTTTGAGGAAAAAGGTTTGAAAACCTAGAATTCGATTTTGGAATTAAACTTTTTGTAGAGAAAGTTTTGAAAAGCCGAAAACTTTTTTGATAGAACGCTTTTTGAGGCAAAAGCTTGAAAATCTGAGATTTTGGAAGTTGAGATTTTAAGGCGAAAGCTAGAAAACCTGAAAGTTTTTTAGATTAAACTTTTTGAAGGAAAAAATTTGGAAAACCTAGAATTTGACTAGAATTGAAACTCTTTTCTTTTCTTTTATTTTTTTTTATTTTTTTTATTTTTTTTGAAGGGAAAAAGATTAGAAAACCTCGAAATTGATTTGACTCGAAAATTGTTTTGTTGAAGGAAAGATGTTTAGAGAATGCAATTTGTCTCAAAGTTTGAATTTTTGAAGATAAAATGTTTTGAAAATTCATTTGGACTCAAAACTTGAGCTATCAAAGACAAAATGTATAGAAAACTCATGTTGGCTTGAGACTTGAACTGTTGAGAACAAAACATATAGAAAAATTGTTTTGACTTGAAACTTTTAATTTCTCTTCTTTTTTTTTTTTTTTGAAAGCAAAACATTTAGGATATTCATTTTGACTTGAAATTTGAATTTTTTTAAAAAAAATTATTTGACTTTTGAAAATTGATTTTGAATTTGGAAGAAAGCAAGAGCTTTGATCTTTTTTACTTTGAAAGTTTTTGCAAAAAAAGTTTTGTAAGGTTTTGAAATTTGAAAGTTTTTGTAAATGAAGCCTTGGAAGTGTTTGGACTTTTGAAAATTGAATTTTGGATTTGAAAGAAAGCAAGGCTTTTGTGTTTTGGAATGGATGCTAAAACTGGAGTTGAAAAAGTCTTTGAAAGTTTTTGAATTTCAAAATTGATTTTAACTTTTGAAAAAAAGAAAAAGCAAGAGCTTTTGTTTTTTTGAAATATTTTGATTTGACTTGATAAGAATTATACCTTGACTTTACCTTTTGGAGATGGTTGAGTATGGGGAATCATCAGAGACATGCTTCGTGCTTGTAATTCTTCTATCTCGGAGCTTGAAGGGGGGACATTTGTCCGTCCTAGATTGAGATTTCTTGAGATTGGAATACTTGGTGTTTGCTTGATTGGAATACTTGGTGTTTGCTTGATTGTCAAGTTTTGCTTTTGTGGGCAAAATAGGATTTTTGTTGATGTAGCTTCTAAGAGGTGGTTCAAGGTTCATATCCTGAAACTGAGTCTTCTTGAACAGACGCTCCGTTTGACGGAATGCTGTTTCTCTGGGGAGGTTCAAGGTTGATATTTGCTTTTAAAGAAGAAAGCTCAAAAACGTAATTTGCTTTTTCGGAAGAAGATTGGAAACCCATTCTACTTTTTTAGAGGAAGCTCTGAAACCTAATTCTGCTTTTTCGGAGGAAACTCGGAAACCCAATCTGTTTTTTGCGAGGAAGCTCTGAAACCTAATCTGCTTTTTTGGGGGAAGCTCTGAAACTCAAATCTGCTTTTTCGAAGGAAGCTCTGAAACTCAATCTGCTTTTTCGAGGGAAGTTCTGAAACCCAATCTTTACTGATATAAGGGATTTGCTTGCAATTCTTTTGTCTTAAATGTTGGAGAAGACGACATTTGCTACATTCTTGGATTGAGATTTTTGAAGAGTAATGTTCCTTTGATGTGTTGATTGTTGACTTTTGCCTCTAACTAGCATGATAGAATTATGGGTAAGGTGCTTCCTTAGGTTCTTGAATTTGGTTTTGGAGGGGGTGAGGCCTCCTTTTGAAAGGTTTGAGGTATTCAGAAGGTTGAACATCTATAGGTCAGTTTTCCTTCAGTGGATCAACTGGTTTGTAATTGAATGAGAGGTGTAGGGTGGGTCGTTGCCCCAGTTTTTACAATTTGAAGAGGTCGGGTCAAGCTGGCATTAATTAGGGTGGTCGAGGGTGGGCCGTTGCCCTATTCTCTATGGTTTTGAAATAGGTTCATGGTTGATTGAGGAGGTCGAGGGCGATTCAGTGCCCCATTCTCTATTTCATGTTGTCTATGGATGACAATTCGGGTTTTCTGGAGTGTACGCCATTTCTTTTGCAGAGTGTTTGGATTCTGGACGACAAACTTTTCAAAATGTTGTGCTTCTGCTTCGGAACACCTTTTCTTTTGTAATCACCTGAACACTTGTCAGGGTATTTTGTTGAACATGTTGTTTGGTATATATTGTATAAGTCCACCACAAGTTAAAATGAATGCACATCATACTTTTGGATGAATGCACAGGTTGTTACATAAGGAAATGAATACATATCATACTTTTTTATGAATGCGCATACATGAATGAAATTGAATGCACATCATATTTTTTTATGAATGTACAGATATGGATTTTGAATGCATGTCATACTTTTTGAAGAATGTATGTAAATGAAATTGAACGCATATCATACTTTTTGATGAATGTATAAAGATGGATTTTGAATACATGTCATACTTTTTGATGAATGCACATACATGAATAGAATTGAATACATATCATACTTTTTGATGAATGCATGCACAAGAATTGAATTGAATGTACGTCATACTTTTTAATTGAGTGCACATACAGGAATGAAATTGGATGCATGCCATACTTTTTGATGAATGCATGAATAGAATTAAACTACACAAGAATTGCATGGATGCACAGGTTGTACATGTCATGAATGCACAAGTATTGCATAAATTGGGGAGGTTGAGGGTGGAACGTTGCCCCAGTCTTCATTATTTGAAAAAGGTCAGATAAAGCTGTTAAAAATTTTCAAAGAAAGTTAGAACGATGTATGTTATACAGATGGATGCGCAACTTAGATAGGACCATGAATAAATGAATGTGCGGGTTTACACAGGGATGGAAATGAATGCATGTCATACTTTTTTATGAATGCACAGGCTTATGCATGAGTAGAATTGAATGCATGTCATACTTTTTTATGAATGCATAGGATTATACAAGAATGGAGTTGAATGCATATCACATTTTTGGATGAATGTACACGTTTATACATGAATGAAATTGAATGCATGTCATACTTTTTGATGAATGCACAAGTAATATATATGGATGAAGATGGATGCACAGGTTTATCCAGGGATGTATGCCCCAGGATTTGTGTTCATTTGTAGGAGCTATGTCTCAAAATTAGGCAGTCTTTTGAACTTTTGTTCTTCTTTTCAGAATTTCCCTTTCTAATTCTGCCCTTTTCTTATCAGGATGTGATAGCACTTGCACCATCTCAGAGATTCGATCCATTGACTCATTTTTCCGCTCTCTCTTTTATTGAAAAGGAAGATTTCTCTGAGTGGACCTCTCGAGTGACAGCCGACATTTCCTTTTGGCAAAGCAACCTGTAGCTTTCTTCCTCAATCAAAAAAGACTTTACTCGGGACCGTAATGTAGGCCAAGTTTAAGGGTTGTAAGAAATGAAGGGATACATAGGCCCAAATCTTTAAATTCAGCAGGAATTGTATGAACCAGAACCACCTTTTGCACGGAATGAGTTTTGCCCCTGTATTTACCATTTTTTTTAGACGTTGTTGTTTCTTTGTTCAAACTTATTTAGACTAAGCAATTTTTCTTGATCTAAGAGGATTTTAATTTGGACCGTAATGTGGACTAGGTGATGGGGTATTTGAAAGGAAGGATAAAGGCTCAAAACCTATTATATTTGCTAGGCTCCTGAAGACCCATGATCACCTTTGGCAAGTGGCTCCTACGTTTGTCATTCTTTTGGACTTTTCTCTTTATCAGGAAGCTCGCTTTTGTTTTGTTCTTCTGTTGTAGTCTTGGATGACTCTATTTTCTCTTGGAAGTCATCATTGCGTTTAGAAATCATCATTATGTTTGGAAATCATTGTCATTCTTCATTCATTTTTTTTTTATAGGAAATTTTCTCCTTTCTCTTTTTTTTTTTTTTTTTCTTCAAAAAACTTGCTATTATGTTGGTTCCTACAGATGTCATAAATACTGCATCATCTTGGAGATCATCATTCATTTATTGCGCACTTTTTTGGAAATTGCCATTCATTTATCCCGCGCTCTATTGGAGATCACCATCTATTCATTGTTCGTTCTCTTGGAGAGTATTGTTCACTGCAGGTGCTCTTGGAAATCGTCACGCATTGTTGGTTTTGCCTTGACCCAATGTGGGCGGTGATCATTAGGTTGGCTAAATGATAGGAATGCAACCGGCTCAAGTACGCTTTGCAAGGGTTATATGTAACTGTATGGTAGAAAAAAAGAGGGTCTTTTTTCATTTCAAGTTGAATTGCTTAGTCTATAAAGCTCTTTCAAAATTTTAGTAACGCCTTGAAAATGGTAAATGTTACTGTGCGGATTCATTCCTTGCATGCATTTGCCCTAGAATGGGGGGTGGCTCCTGGTTTGGGCTTTTGAATGGAAATCACATGTAGCTCTAGTGGGCTGACCAACGGATTGCTTTCTGTTTGGGAGATTGAAATGATGGCTCCCTTTCATTTTGAGGGTTTAGCTGCTTGCTACTTTGCCAGGGCATCCTTCGGGGGTCACTCTTTGGACTTCAATGAGATATGTGATTGATCCTCATCTCTCACCCCTCTGTATTTCCCCTCTCTCTTCACTTCTTCTTTTTTCTCTCCCCTCTTTTTGGAGTCAAGACTGTTTCTACTGAAAGTGGTGCTTATGCTATCCTATCTTCCAAATCAAGGTAAAACATTTCGAAGGAAAAATTCCTAAAGAAGAAGACATCATTCGTGAAGTGCCATGAGACAATGATATAAATATGAAAACTTTGGATCATTTTATTTAAATGATGTTATTTTCATGCTCAAATTCGAATTGAAAATTGAAAGACGAGTTTGAAAGAAATCCCCCTTTTTTGGAATAAATCTCCCAGATTGGTTTTGGAATCACGCCGGCATCCTTCAAACTCCATTTGTTATGTGTGCCATCTGATTACACAAGAACAACTTCAAGAGTTTGAGTTAAGGTGGAGTGGTAACATTGTGTCGGGGTCATGGCTTAGCATGAATTATGAATTAGGCGGGATACCAGAGGGATTCTATCAGTTTGACTGTGCTCTTGGACCTGAAAAAAGAAAAAAAAATGCAGTTAACATGTGGAGTTGAAAGTTTTATGCAATGCATGTCCTATGGAGGTCCCTTTTTTGAAGGAATCTAGGCATGATGTTGAGTCCATTTTGGAGGTGGGATTTTACCCCTGTGTGCAATACAATACCTCTTCGACATGGGCCGATTGATACTTCTTTGTTTAGGGAATCCCGCCTCCATGAACTGAGAGAGATTTGGGCCTCTCTTGAGATATAATTCTATGCATGCCATGAATCCTTAGGGTTGGGAGAACCCTTGGAGGTTTAAGTATGTTTGATTAGCATGAGATTGGGTCATCCCTTTCTCTCTACGGTTGATTGAATGCATGAGGATGCAATGGCTAGAGTTTCTTGGCACTCTTGTTTTGGGATGGATGTTAATGCATGAGCCTAATAGTAATTATATGGACAGCATAATAGCAATGAATAAGCAGTTTAGAAGACCCCCTTTTCATTCTTGGTTCACCCTTTGACTCTCTTGGCCTTTGTAGGCTAGGGAGAAGACAATAACAATGTAAAAAGAAAAACAAAAAGGAGAAGTTAGTGCCTTTAGATTGAAGATTTTTATGCAATGCATGCCCTAGGGGTGCCCCTACTTTGAGAGGGGTATTAAGCATGATATGTTGGCTCACTTTCGGAGATAAGGGGTTTCCCATGCATGCAATACTGTACCTGTGCAAGCCTGTTCATTCATTCATTCATACATTCATTCGATGAAAGTAGAAAAGATAGTTCTATTGCATTTGATTTCTTTTTACATGAAATTGAAAGTACATTTGAAGGGGAAGGGGAACATTTTCCTTGGGACCTTCGCCTATTATATGCTTACATGATAGGATCCTAACTACTCTTGAGTCTTCGGATTCGCCTTCTTGAATGGAGGTTGGTGGGAGACCTTGATTTGAACTGCCCCTTGTCTTCTTGGTAACCCTATCTCCATCAGCGAAGAGGGATTAGGGCCCCTCTTTATGAGATGACTTCGATGCATGCTATGAATCCTTAGGGTCTCTTGGTACCTTTAGGAGTTTTTGGTTGGCTTGATTTAGACGAGAAGGTCTTTGAGCCTTTCTCTAGAGGTTGATTTGGATGCATGAAGGTGCAATGACTTGAGTTACTTTGAGAACTCTTATCTTGAAGTGAATTCCGATGCATGAGCAGTTATGATGCATGTACATGGAAACAATAAGAATTAGATAGCATAACAGTAGGAATTAAACAAAATTTATAAGGAAAAAATAAAACGGTCGCCCTTTCCTCCTTGATTTTGAAATTGATGCGTGTGTTCTAAATCCGGCAAAGGTTCGGCTATGCATGGGGTGCTACATGAGCATGAGGTTGGGGATTTACTAATACTTCCTAAAAAGCTCGGTGCCCGAGCCTTCAAACCTCCGACGTCCACCTCCAAAAGGGTAAACTCCATCTTTGATTAGTGGTTCGAGCAGGGGAACTATTAAGAGACCGTAGGGTAAGAAACTGACACAGCATCCGCCCACAGTCAATCTATTGTTCCCCCTTCTATCTAGAAGGGTAGTAGCCAGGCAATACATGCAAGATGCAAATGCAAGTGAGCGCTCCAAGTGTGTGTGAAATTTTTAAAAATGGAGGAAAGAACCCAACAACACACATCACATCCTGTTCATTCATTCATATACATGGCAATAAATAAGACATGAATTAAAAATGTGAACAAAGGTCCACCTGCAAAAGAAGAATGCAAAGAGTTAGCGACTTTTTGAAGACCTCAATACAAGGTAAAATGGATGGTTAATGTAAAAATATGAGTGTAAGCAATGGATGCAAGTGATGACACTTAGTTGAAAATTGTTTTGGAAAATATGGTTTGTTTTGGAAACTTGAAAAAATTTGATGCGTGGATAAAACTTGGACAAAGTAACCAGAGATTCTGGGTGAGTAAAGGGTGAAGAGACATGTTAATGGCCTAACCCTCTAAGTAGTTCCCAGTGGAGTCGCCAGCTATCGCGCCCCGGTTTTTAGGTGTCCAAGGTCCTTTCGGCTCGAAGACCCTAAAGCACGGAACTCTGTCACTAGAACTCGTCCTCCTAGAAGGACAAGTGCGACTAGATTTGAAAATTGGTTTGACTAAGAGTTTTTCAAAAAAATATGAGTCGCCACTTAACTTGATTAAGGTGAGTTAGGGCACCTAAAACTAAGTGTTAATCCGAAGATTAAATTTAGAATTTTTTGAAAAAGGTTTTAAAAACTCCCTCAAGAGAGGGCTTTTAAGGAAATAGATTGTCTAGCAACCTTGGAAAGATATAAGCCCTTTTAGAAAATAACTCCATTTTGGTTATTTGAAAACAGAAATCTATGGTTCGGGGGTTGGTTACGTGTAGGAAAGATATCCTAAGATCATTACCCTACCCCGCCCTTTCGGTACCTACATGTCTAATCACCCTTTGTTCACTCACTAGAATAACCGGTTACCATTGTCCACTTAATATCCACTTTAGAATTTTGAAAACGGGGTTTAGTCATCACTTTTCGGATGGATGATGCATGATGCAAGTTTTTAGAAGAAGTTTGAAAATAATAAGGGTTTTGAAAGAGTTTGGAATAGGAACTTTGAATTGATTAGAATTTTTGAAAAATGGATTGGAGTTGGAATAAAAGTTATAACCGCATCATTTTAGGTTGCCTACGTATCTCATTTGATGAGAATCAGGTCATTCGTAGTTCGGGCAAGAGCCTAATGTAAAATAGGCGTATTAGGGCCTTTGGAAGGTTTGAAAACACTTTGAGGTCTTTGAAAAAGTTTAAGACACTTTGAGGTCTTTGAAAAAGTTTAAGACGCTTTGAGATCTTTGGAAAAGTTTAAGACACTTTGAGGTCTTTGGAAGTTAAAGACTCTTTGTGGTCTTGGAAATTTTGACTTGAAATTGGATGGTGGAGTGTTTTGAAAATGATCTTGGATCACCTTAAGGGAGTTTTGGAACAAGGCTTTGTCACGACTCAAGAGAACTTGAAAATATTTTTGAAGTCTTGTTTTGAAAACCTTGGAGGAATGTTTTGATGAATTAGTTTTGGAAAGTGGTTTATGGAAATGGCTAAGGGTTTGAAATCCTAATATGCACAACCTCAGGGGTTGTTCTTGATTTATCACTTTTCTTTGAAATCTCTAAACATGAGGGGGCTAAGGACACCCTAGGTTTGTGACCTTTTAAAAGCATTTTTGGAAATGTCTTGAAGGTGGAGTGTAGGGACAATTGAAGAGTTTATGGAGTTGGTTTTTTGAAATCATGAGAGTAGGGGGTATTGGAGAAATAGGTAATGTGAATAGTTTAAAATTGAAAGATCATTCAAAAAGGGTTCATGAGTTGGAACCTTAAAGCATATCAACCTATATTGGGTTAGCTTATGGTTCAGGATGACCTAATGTTCACTAACTTGGGTTAGGTTAACCTAGGGTTAAGCTGACTTAAGGTTAGGTAACTAGGGTTACGTTAACAGGGTCAAGTTAACCTAGAGTCGGATAACTAGGGTCAAGTTAACCTAGGGTTGGACAACAAGAGTCAAGTTAACCTAGGGTTGGGTTAGAAAATGGTTTTGGAAATTGGTTTAAGACACTTTTAAAAAGGGTTTTGAAAAATAACTTATGTTATGCAAAGAACTTTGGTTCACAACCCTTTTGATGATCATTTCTATGAAAATTTTGACTCTAGTCAAGAGTATGATTTATATGGTTGGTGATTGGAGACCATTCCAAGGAAGGTTTCCTCATGACCATTATAACCATAATCTTGACAAGAGTGTAAGGAGTCTAAAAATCAACATGGTGATGACAACTTTTTAAGGCACCATTTTTAATACAAAGATAGAAGGAATGAGTTTTTGATAACTATTTTTGAAAAGAGTTTGAGAATCATTTTTGTAGGAGGCCATTCCATCAAAAGAGGGTTCTTATGGCCAAATAAAAGGAAAACCACTTAAGAGAGGGTTCTATAGGGCCATTCCAACCATTACACTTAAAAGAATGAAAACTTTGAAAATTACAGAATTGGAAAGCAACCTTTATGCAAGTTGAAATGTCATGATGCCAAGGTAAGAGTTAAGGGGTTAGTAGGGGATTTCCTAAGGCATGATTTCTAAAGTCTCATCCTAAACTTCAAGGAGCCAACTCTTGGAACAATTTTTGGAAGAAATATAAAGCTTGAAATGGCATAAAAATAAGAGCAATGTAAGCATTGTGGAACATGACAATAAGCATAAAATGAGGTCAAGCATACAAAACATGATCAAAATAGTAATATACAATGGGTCATGACCACATACAAGGCTTTTAAGCTACACCACATAAACAAGGGGCTCTTAGGCCATACCATCTCAAAGTAGGCCAGTGAGAGGTCCCCCTACACGGTGGCTCTCACTTGCTTTCCTCTAGGCGTGATCTAAGAGCCCTCTTGGCGCAAGCATGCAAGAATGGGGGGTTGTAGATGGGGGTTAAAATAGAGAATAGCCTAAGTAGGCTAGGAGGGAGAAGAGAAGAGTGGGGGAAGACACAAATGTAAAAGAGATACCACATTTTGCCTTCAACACACTTGTAGTCTTCCAAAGATGCTTTGATTGGAGCTTGAATGACTTCAGGCAGACTTAAAAGGCTGGTGGGGAGTGTTTGATGGTGTATAAGGCTTTATATGTAAAGTATATAGGCTTGAAGTGACTTCAGTAGAGCTTCGCATCAAAAATTGGAGGTGGAATATACAAAGGGGTGGTCTGGTATTTATAGAGATTCTGGAACAGGCCTGGCGCATGTACTACATGCGCGGGCCAAAATTTGACCCTGCGCATGTACTACATGTGTCTGGCCAAATTTGACGCTACGTATATACGACATGCGCAAGTACTGTTCCATTGCTAGAATGACACGTGGCACCCCATATACTGGATAAATCTCGACTATTGATCGAAAGTTGGTCGATCTGATCAAAATTTGAGCGCATATAGCATACGTTCCATCACCGGGAAGGTTCGTCCAAATTTTGCCACGATAATTGAGTCAATCGGGAAGGTTTCGAGGGAATCGGTCGCGCTTGGAATGTTCTCCCAAGGCTTCCGATGAACTTTTATGTTTTTAAAAAGTTTGAATTGTGTTTGGAAGTAGGGGATATTATCCCAGGAAGTGTGCATAAAAGGTCACTTTTGCGGAGCGTCTGTGATACACTTCGAGAGTGTTTGAAAGTAGCTGTTTTCGTTTCGTGTGATCGAGGCCTTCGAGAAGCGATCCTTTCGATCGGACCGTACCGATGGAAAGTACCCTGGAAATACTTTTAGGAATTCCCAGATTCACGCATTTCTCAAGTCGTTTGACGGTGCGTTTCAATAAGGAAATTGCGAAAAAAATCAACCTTGGCGGAGGGTCTACGAGACGCTCCACGGGTTGTCAAAAGTAACTGGGTTTGGGCCATACGATGAAGGGCTTCGGGAAACGATCTATCTAATCAAGTCGTATTGATGGAAAGATCTATGAACGGGCTTTCATGAATTCCCTGATTTACGTATTTCTCATGTCAGTTGACAATGCGTGATAACCAGGGAATCGGAAGAAAGGACAATTTAGGCGAAGTGTCTGCGAGACGCTCCAGGGAACCTTTATCAAGTCGTGAGCGTTTAATGTCTTAGGGTCCTTCTCGGGTTAAACAAGGGTGTATGGTGAAGCCTTTTGCTCGAAATCCCTGGACTAGTGCTATTTCGTGGCATGTTTGGATTTTCAGGGGCAAAAGAGTCATTTTGATTGGGATGAGCTGGAATGGGACCGAGATTAGACCAAATGGCGTGCAGAGGACGCCTGATGGCTTAGTAACATTTTGGAAGAATGGACTTATCGTTTTGAGGGATTTTGAACTTTCCCAAAACGTGCCTAGAGGCCCAAAAGGTAGGTTTGGTCATTTTTTACCGAGTCGGGCTAGCAGGCACCTGTGTTGACCTAGGTGTTAGTTTTTGAGATTGCCCGGTCTTGAAAAATTACCTGTGTGGTGTCAGTCTCTAAGAACGCCCGGTCTTAGAGAGCTACCTGTAGGGTGGTGTTGGTTCCTGAGAACGTCTGGTCCTAGAAAGCTACCTGTAAGGGTGGTGTTGGTCTCCGAGAACGCCTGGTCTCGGAGAACTACCAAATGACGGACATTCTACATTGGCGGGCTAGCTGGCGTTAGAAGTAAACCGTCTGGAATTTGATGAGGTGTTGGTCCCCGAGATCGCCCGATCTCGAGAAGCTACCTGGATGGCATTGGTTTCCAAGACTGCCTGGTTCAGAAAGCTGCCTGGAATAATGGTGCTTATGGCTCCAACGGGTTCTTGTGGGCCTGAGAGGCGACCAATTGGTTAGATTGGAGATTGAAGGCCTCGTCTTGAGCTTGCATGTGCTGTGGTGTTTGAAAACTGGACCCGGTCGAGCCGGAGAGTGCCGAGGGGGCAAAAATGGGATGCTTACATCTGGTCTACCAACTAATTCCCGACCTCCATGGGTTATAAAGTGCCTGGGAGCGAGGACATAGCGTGTTTTCCTCGCCCTGGAGATTGCGGTGTACAAGAGTGCACTGACTGGGGGGCTGAGGTTTCCCATTGCCTCTCCTATTAGAGGAGTCTTGAGCCGGGCCAGGCTAGCTCCTGGGTAGCTCATGCCCAACTCATGGCGCATACTGGTAGGCTGTGCAGCCTTGTGGCAGACTGCTACTAACAAGGAGGAAATCCTAACCCCCGAAGATTTCTTTTTCTGCTACAAAATAACCGAGAGCGAGAGCTCGGGCTGGTATTACTTCTCAGCTCAGGACGGTCAGTCAGTTCTGATAACCAATCTCCCAGTCTCCCATAAGCGCTGGAAGGAAAATTATTTCTCTGTGTATGGAAAGGGTATGGATATTGCCCACTGGGAGGATGTGACCGACCAGACTCCTCGCATACCCAGATAATAGGGTAGACCAGGTAGGAAGGGTAAGCGTCTTTCGTGCTTTTATGCTTGATCCCTTCTTAAGGTTGTGGTCTGACCATCATCCGCTTTTCTTTTACTTAACACGCTTTCCTATGCTGGAGGATGAGTCGAGGGAAGGTCGTTTAACGAGGGTGAGGGAGCACCCAGTCAAGAACTAAGCGCCCCTTGTAGCTGGTGAGAGTTTGGTAGCCTACCTCTTAGGTCCAGACCCTTTCATCGAAGCACTTCGCGCTGAGAGGAGTGAGTCTGGTATGTCTGTTGCAACTGCCTTCTGATGCGAGTGCATTGATTCCTGCTTTGTGTGTTTTGCAGGACAGGAATCGAACATGGACTTTGATAAGAGGAGCATGGGGTCCTCTACTCAGAAGAAATTCGAAGAAATAGAGAGGGCAAAGGCTACTGGAGAGAGACCTAGCAAGCGCCATCGGCCCAGTTCTGGGGGCAAGACCATTGAGCAATCCCCTAGCAAGGGTTCTGCGGTGGTTGGGCCCCCCACGGTAGCTAAGGCTTCATCTGCTGCCTAGACACCTAGTTAGTTATCCAAGTCTGGCGCTGAAATGCCTCCGCTTACAGCAGCAACACCTACGGCCCACCAGCAACAGCTCAGGAGGGTGAGCCTTTGATTGTGGAAAATATCAAGGTTGCTTGGGAGAGGATGCAACAATTTATCAGTATGGAGGACGTGCGTCCCGTCGCCAACTGGAGCAACGCCAACTGACAAAGAGCATGAACCATGATGCTGTGAAGGTAATGATTCTGGTTAACTTTTATTTATCTGACAACTCTTGTTTATTGATACTGATCCTCCCATCTTTTTGCAGTTGCATGTGAAAGCGCTCTGCTTGTCTACCTGCTTGAAGGCGAAGACGAGTGAGAGCTCTAAGAAAGGCCAAGTCATTGAGACCTTGACCGGGACTATTAGCAGTCTGGAGAAGAAGGTTAAGGATGCTGAGAAATCCAAGGCAGTCGCTGAGGCAGAGAAGATTGCTGTGCTTGACAAATCAGCTAAGCTCAAGAAAAAGGTCGAGACTCTAAATTTTGATGCTCAGGCCTTTAAGGCAATTAGGGACTCCCTTACTCTGAGGGTAGCTGAGCTGGAGGGGCAGCTAAAAAATGCTCGGGATGGTACTGTGGAAGAGTTTAAACCTGGGCAGCCTTCCAAGATGAACTTAGCGAGACTTATATGGAAGGTTTCGTCTGACGACACTACCTCCCATGTGCTTGGTGTCGAAGACCAGACCCTTGCAGTAGAAGAGGGGGATGAAGCCCAATCCTGATCTTATTAAGAGACCCAAAATCTTTGTAAAGATTTTTTTTTTTTTTGACTGCCTTTGTAACTACTTTAGATCAATAAAAATTTCTTTCACCAATTCTTCGTGTTCTTGCGTGTGAATGCTTTGTGATAAGTAGTTTGCATGAGTTCTTTGACTAGCCCTAAGGGACTTCACTCATTCTGGTTAGCCGAATGAACTGACCATGGTGTTAAATTGGTTTGAGAACCTTAGTTTAGTAAGTCTTAAGGACTGACCAGTTGGGCTTAGTAGTCTCGTGGCTTTCGACTTGTCCGGTCAACCTTAGGGACTGACCAGTTAGGCTTGGTTGCCTTTCAGCTGGTCTAGTTAGTCTTGTGGACATACCAATTGGGCTTGGTAACCTTGTGGCCTTTTGGTTTGTTTGGTCAGTCTTGGCGACTAACCAATTGGGCTTGATAGCCTTGTGGCCTTTTGGCTGGTGTGGTCAGTCTTGGGGACTGACCAGGTTGGCTTTGTAGCCTTATGGCCTTTCAGCTGGTTTGGTAAGTCTTGGGGACTGACCAGTTAAGCTTAGTAGCCTTGTGGCCTTTCGGCTGGTCTGCTCAGTCTCGAGGACTGACCAATTGGGCTTTGGAGCCTTTTGGTCTTTCGGCTGGCCTGGTCAGTCTTGGGGACTGACCAGTTAGGCTTTGTAGCCTGGTAACCTTTCGGCTGGTGGCCTTTCGGCTTATTTGGTTAGCCTTGAGGAGTGACCAATTGGGCTTGATAGCCTTGTGGCCTTTCGGCTGGTCTGGTTAGTCTCGGGGACTAACCACTTGGGCTTTGGAGCCTTGTGGCCTTTCGGCTGGTCTAGTCAGTCTTGGGGACTGACTAGTTGGGCTTAGTAGCCTTGTGGCCTTTTGGCTTGTTTGGTCAGCCTTGGGGACTGACCAATTCGACTTGATAGCCTTGTGGCCTTTCGGCTGGTATGGTTAGTCTCGGGGACTAACCAGTTGGGTTTTAGAGCCTTGTGGCCTTTCGGCTAGTCTGGTCAGTCTTGGGGACTGACCAATTAAGCTTAGTAGCCTTGTGGCCTTTCGACTTGTTTGGTCAACTTTGGGGACTGACCAACTAGGCTTGATAGCTTTATGCTTCATGGGTCATGCGAGTAGACAATCGTTTTGGGGGCCTCAAAGAGCAAAAATTTCATTAATGAAGGCTGGTTACATCAAGCGTAGTACTTTCTCAGGTGCTCAGCATGCCAAGGGTTGGGGAGGTCTGTGCCGTCCATTTCGGTCAGCCAATAGGTTCCTTTTCTGGAGAAGTCCTTAACTGTTTATGGCCCTTCCCAATTTGGCCTGAGTTTTCCATCACTGGGCTTCTTGGTTGACTGGTTGACCCTCTTGAATACTAGATCTCCTGCCTGAAATGCCCTGGGTTTCACTCTTGCGTCATGATACTTGTGCATTCTCTGTTGATAGGCAGTTACCTCCATGGCCGCTTGCAATCTTCTTTCTTCGAGTAGGTCTAGGCTCACCTCCAGGGCTTCGTTGTTAGACTTTGGTTTGAAGTATTCGACCATGGGGCAGTGTAGACCTATTTCTATAGGGATGACTGCTTCCACTCCAAATGTCAAGGAAAAAGGGCGGTTGCCTTGGGATGTTTGAAAATCTCTAGCACTTGTAACACTTCCTAACGAAATCTTGGGCATCCCTTTCCATCGTGGGTTAGTAATAGGCTGCCCTGAGGATCTTCGTGGCAAGAGCTCTCCCTCCTTAGTGGTTGCCGCAGACCCTTTCGTCCACTTCTCTCATAATATACTCAGCGTCTGTTTTTCCTGCACATTTTAGCCAGGGCAGGGTGTGTCCCCTTTTATACAAAATTCCGTTGATGAGGGCATACCTGCTGGCTCTGTACTAGATCCTTCTTACCTCAACTTTGCCTACTGGTAAAGATCCACACTCCAAGTAGCTTTTGATTGGTGTTGCCCACTCCGCTTCTTGTTCTACCTGGAGTATTTCTAGGTTATGAATGCTTAGCGAATCTAGCACTTCCATGGGGACTCCAAGGTCCTCCTCATGAGACAAGGTTATCCTGGCCAGTCGAACTGTCTCCTCGTTTTGCAGTCTCGGTACTCTTTCTAATAGTATTTTGGAGAATTTTCTGGCCAGGCTTTTGGCCATTTCGCAAAATTTTTGCGTCTTTTCTCCCCTGGCCTTATATTCTCCTTGGACCTGGTCTACCATAAGTTGAGAGTCGCTGCACACTAGGATATGCTTTGCCCCCATTCGCCGAGCCATTCGGAGGCCAGCTATCAAGGCTTCGTATTCAGCCTCGTTGTTGGAGGCGGGAAATTTGAACTTGACAGCATATTCGAGTTTGCGTCCTTCAGGGGTGACAAGGACGACCCCGGCCTCACTTGCTCTTTCAGTGGAGGAGCTGTCAATATTGAGCACCCATTGGGGCTCCAGGGTGTTGTCAGTGGGGTTGGTTACTGGGTGGGTGAATTCAGCGATGAAGTCTACTATAGCATGTCCCTTAATCGCCAGTCTTGGTCTGTACTGAATGTCGAATTGGCTGAGTTCTATAGACCATTTGACAAGTCCTTCCGAGGTCTCCGGCTTGTAGAGGATCTTTTTCAATGGCTGATCTATCAGAACAACTACAGAGTGGGCCTGGAAGTATGGCCTCAACCTCAATGCTAAAGTTACGAGGGCGAGGGCCAGCAGCTCCATTTTGGGGTATCGCTCCTCGACGCCCCTCAGGGCCTGCTTATGTAATAGACAGGCTTTTAGACTCCCTCCTCTTATCTGACCAGGGCTAAGCTCACTGCTGTGTTTGACATGGAGCGGTAAAGATAGAGTTCTTCACCTTCCACGGTTCAACTTAGCAATATTACTGAATCCAGATAGCCTTTGAGTTGCTAGAAAGCTTGTTCACATTCGAGAGTCCACTCAAAAGCTTTACGCTGAATTTTAAAGAAAGAAAGGCACTTATCTGTTGATTTGGAGATGAATCTATTCAGCGCTGCTACTCTGCCAGCCAGTCTTTGAACTTCCTTGGTGGACATTGGGGATTGCATGTCTAGTACTACCCTGAGTTTTTCGGGGTTAGCCTCTATCCCCCGGTTGGAAACTATGAACCCCAGGAATTTGCCAGATGCTACTCCAAAGGCACATTTGGCAGGGTTCAGCTTCATCTTATAAGTTTGCAGGTTCTTGAATGTCTCTTCTAGATTTTTCAAGTGGCTGGTGGTTTGGTTGCTTTTTACCAGCATGTCATCTACGTAGACTTCCATGTTTCTTCCAATCTGATTGCTGAACATGCAGTTGACGAGCCTCTTGAAGGTTGCTCCGGCGTTCTTGACGCCGAACGGCATCACTTTGTAGCAGTACAGACCTTTGTCTATCACAAACGCCGTATGCTCCTGGGCATGCTCTGCCATCTTTATATGGTTGTAACCTGAGAAGGCATCCATGAAGGTTAGCATTTCATATCCAGCCATTGAATCCACCAGCTGATCTATTATGGGTAATGGGAAGTTATCCTTCGAACATGCCCTGTTTAAGTCAGTGAAGTCCACGCACATCCTCCATTTCTCGTTTGCCTTTTTGACGATCACCACATTGGATAACCAAGCCAGGTACTGGGCCTCCTTTATGAAGCCGACTCTTATCAATTTCTCTACTTCATCGGCTACTGCCTCATTGCACTCTGGGGCGAAGGTCCTCCTTTTCTGCCTAATTAGTTTTACCGTTGGGTCTATGATTAGATGATGGATAATAACCTGGGTATCGATGCCCGGCATGTCCACATGAGACCAGGCAAAAACATTGGCTTTTTGCTTGAAGAAAGACCTCAATCCCTGCTTGAATTCCTCAGGGGCTATCATTCCAATTTTTACTATCCTGGTCTGGTCTTGCCCTCCGACCATAACCTCCTCGAGTTCTTTTACTGGTTATCCCATCTTAATCTCCTCATCGTCTCGAACCTCCAGCTCCTTAATCAGCATGACCTCCTTAGTCTCCCCCTTAAGGGATGCCATATAACACTCTTTGGTGGTCTGCTGATCACCCCTGGCCTCCCCAACTCCTTGGGATGTTGGGAATTTGACCTTCAAATGGTAGGTGGAAGGTATAGCTTTGAATTCGTTGAGGGCTGTTCTGCCCAAAATGATGTTATAGGCTGAAGGGCAATCCACTACCAAGAATCTCACCATCTTAGTAGCTTACTGGGGTGCAGTCCCTAGCGTTATTGGTAGGGCTATGGAGCCCGAATGTGTAATTCTGTCGCCAGTGAAGCTAACTAGGGGGGAATTGACCGGTTATAACTTTTCCCTGCCAACCTTTAACTGCTCTAAGGCCTTTAGGAAAAGAATGTCTGCCAAGCTGTCGCTATCCACTAGAACTCTCCAAATCAAGCCATTAGACACCACTGCTGACATGACCAAAGGGTTGTCGTGAGGTTGGCATATAGCCCCAGCCTCTTAATCAGTGAATGTGATAGGGTCATGCTCTGTCCTGGATTTTTTGGCTGACCGATCTACAAACATAACTTCCCTCTGGCTCCAAGCCTCCCTAGCGTGCCTTTTCCTTGTGGACGAAGACTCTCCTCCACCTGGGAACCCTCCAAAGATGACCCTTATTTCACCCATGGGTTGCTGATTTTGCCTTTCCCTCTCTCGACTTCTTTGTTACATTTGCCTCGGGGGCTGGTCTTGCCTCTTGTCGCGTCTACCCCCAGCTATGTATCTACCTAATCTCCCTTGCTTTATTAGGTTCTCAATCTGTTGCTTAAAGTCGTAACAATCCTCCGTATCGTAGCCACGGTCTTGGTAGAATCGACACTACTTGTTGGTTGGCCTCTTCTCCGGGGGGGACCTCATCCGTCCTGGCCATCTTAGCGCTTTATCCCCCTTGAGCTCATATAACACTTGATCCAGAGAAGTATTTAGGGGGGTAAAATGCTGGTTATACCTGGATGGCTTAGTCCTATCGTTCTTTCCTCGTGGCTTTTGCTCTGCCAGTCTAGGGGCTTTCACTGCTTTGTTGTCTTTCTTCTCCTCAGCCGTCCTCTTCTTGTCCAGGTTGGGGTTGGCGCTCTCTTTGTCTTCCCTGGCTTTGAGGGTATCTTCTGGGTTCATGTATTTCTGTGCTTGGAGCATTAGCGCAACCATGATCTTGGGCGCCTCCTTGGCCAAGGAGAACAAGAGCTTGGGGGTTCTGACACCTGCAACAAAAGCTGCTACTGCCACCTTCTGATCCAGGTCATCCACATAGAGAGTCTCCTGGTTAAAACGAGTGACAAACTCAAACAGGGTCTCCTTCTTGCTTTGCTTGGTGTTGAATAAGGAGGTGGAGGGCCTCCTCTGTCTCTGCCCTCCGATGTAATGGCTGAAGAACAACTTGCTCAGATCCACAAATTTATCGATTGTCCCAAGGGAAAGCCTGTGGAACCAAATCCGGACTGGGCCCTTAAGGGTGGTAGGAAACGCCTTGCACATAATCTCGTCAAGAACCGCCTGGAGGTCCATCAGGGCCTTATACGTCTCAAAGTGGTCCAAGGGATCCTTTGTGCCATCAAAGGACTCTAACGTGGGCATCTTGAACTTCGGGGGTAAGGGCATCCTCATTACTACTGGTGTGAAAGGGGTGTCTGTCTTGTTTATCAGCTCTTCTACCGTGCTGGGGCCTTTCTCTTTCACCGCCGCAATCACTCCAGCCAGTTTGGCCTGCATTTCCTTCAATTGCTCGTCTCACGTTGGGTGAGTTTCGCTAGTGTGCTCTGGAAGCACCACTGTTGCCGCCTTAGACCGGTTGACATGGTTCTGGGCTTCGTCGGCGTGGATTCCGGCCCCTTTCGGGGGAGAGTTCTCCCCAGGAAACACTAGGTCCTTTGCTCCTTTGCCGGCATCGCCTTCTCAGTTCCTTGCCGCCGGCTGGTTTGCAGGCATCGGTGGGTCTTCCAGCGGTGGAGGGTCCACCATCGCCGGTGCCTTCGGTGGCAGGGGCATCTCCTCTCCAACTCTTGATTCTGAGACTGGAGCTGGTTCATGGAAGCTATCATTTCGATGATCTGCTGCTCCAAGGCAGCGATTCTGGCGGTGCTTTGTTCCTCCATTGCTTCGTCTAACCTAATTAATGTAACACTGGATCGGGTCAAGACCATGAAACAACTAAAGTGTCGTTCCCACAGACGGCGTCAACTGATGATGTAGTAAATTTGTACGTCCTTCCCGACCACTTGTGCAAACTGTTGGGGTGATGAATTCTCCTGCTTAGGACACCCATGTGGTGCTTGCCAAAGACACTCCGATGCCAAAGTTAGGCTAGAGTGAAATGGGCAGAGTAATAAGGTTCAAGGGTTGATCTATTTCGTACCTTCTTGGAGATGATTACTGCCCTTTTTATAAGAGTGTTGGCTTGGATTGTGGGCACCTTCATAGGAGAGCCAATCGTGCCCTCAAATTATGTATCCACCATTATAGGGATGCATCGTGCCTCGATATTAGACTCCATGGACCATGCCCCCAATCATGGGGGAACCATCCCAATCATGGGATCGTAGGGGCTGATCATTATGTGAGAATCTCGGGGTGCCTTAATGGCGGCACCTGGTGTATTGCTAGAGCTCTGCCATTTCAGGTCTGTTAGCAGACCTGGTCGGAAAGAAAGTTCGGGAATCCAGGTCTGGAGACGTAGCCTGATCTAGACTGGTCTGTTTATAGGGCGACAGACCAGCTACACTTGTCGTATTATCACCTATCAATGACGTAGCTGACCACGCCCATTAATAACTCAACCAAGTCACCACAACCAGGGCTGGCCTAAGTGTGAGCCAGCAAGGCCCTGGGCTTGGGCAACTTATGTGCAAGGCAACAATCAAGTTTAATATATATATATATATATATATATATTTATTTTTGCCCCATTCAATGCATTTCAATCATAGTTGCACGAAAACTCGTTTTAAAGGCGAAAACGTGCTTTTAAGACGGGTACGAAACTTGTTTAAAAATTTTGAGAAAATGTTTCGGAAACTCCTGAGAAACGTTTGGAAAACTCTTAGGAAACTCTTGGGATACTTAACAGAAACTCTTGAAAAACTTAAGAGAAATTCTTGGAAAACGCTTCGAAAACTTAAAATATTAATTTTTATACATTTTTTTCCTTAAGTTCTAACTAAGTAAGTATAAAATTATTTGTACAAGTTTTCACTAAGTTTCCTAAAGGTCTTTACTAAGTTTTCCCAATGGTTCTACTAAAATTTTTAAAAGTTTCCTTTGAGTTTCGAAAAAGTTTCCTATTAAGTTTCCCAATCGTTTTCCGCTTACCCTTTTACCCTATATTTTTTGGCTGCATTTTTCACTTCTGTTTCCCTTATCGTTTCCCATTTTGGTAACTATGATTTCAATTGCAAACCCTAGGTCCTGAATTTTTTTTAATTTGTATGGCTTTTTTATTTATTTATAATGAATTAATAATAATATGACAACTATACCTCAAGTTGGGCTAGGGCAACCCAAATGTCCGCCCTCACCACCACCGCCAATCACTGCACAGCCCCGCCCTCCCTTTCCTCTAAGGCCACCACGTCTTGCTTGTACAACTCCTCATCCTCATCGCTACCCATCGCCATTGCCATCGACACTTTCAACTCAAAAGCATCCCATTTGACATTGGGTATATACGCACACCACAGATGATTGAGATACATTGGTGCAACCCTTCTATTGCCAATTCTGCCAAAGAAATAAAGGAAGAGCAAGAAAGCATGGAAAACAATTCACTGCAGATTATTGAGTCCCACAATTAGGGGTATAACCGCCGACGTTGAAGTAAGTTTTTTAATTTTTTGTTTTGTTGTTACTATTTTTTGTTTTGTTATTACTATTATTTTCTCTTTTTCTATATAAGCACTTGATCTTAGCAGAAAGGTCATGAAGTCTGTACTAGGACCGTAGTCACATGCGAGATTCATAGTTTCAGCTATTCAAATTAATAAAACCCTTCCCCTGTCCTATATATCCTTCACCAACTAATTAATAAGGAATGCCAGATGATAAATATTTGCTTTCTTGTCAATCTTTGTCCATCTTTTTCGTCACTAACATGAGAAGATATCATTTATTTTGTGGCTGAGCAAATGAAATAGTCAAATGTCTTCAATTTATTACGATTAACAAAGGTTAAGTATGATTAATTGATTTAATTAAGATTAGTTGGGTAAATGTTGTTGACTAAGCAATTGGGATTAACTAAACACCAGCTGATTAGTTAAACTTAATCACATGATTAGTTGGTTAGTGGATGATAGCTAAACATAAGATATATTTTTATGCTCCAACGATATATTAGCTTACCTTGCTGCTTAACGTTTCAGGGAATGAAAGACTAAGACTAAGCATGGGACTCATCTTTCTGAATTCCATCCAAAGCACAAATGCCACTATTGACATCAATTCCATGTGGTCTAAGAATAGAAAGAGCTTCGCAGACATTATCAGGGTTGATTCCTCCTGCCAAAAGCCAACCATATTTGCTACTAATTGGTGGTAGTTTAAACTGGGACCAGTTGAATCCTTTGCCACTGCAGGCATATGACACAATAAATGAACCGGGACAGGTTGGTATGATGTTTTAGCATAGGAAAATAACGAAAGATCCAAAAATGGCTCTCTTTTACTAATTGAATGAGGATATCTTTCATTAAGTAATTAATTGGCTGAGGAAACATGTTATGTGACATTTTGACATATATAATTCATAGATACACCCTAGGCCAATGATTAAGCCAATCCAAAAAAAATAAGAATTAAATAAATAAATAAATAAAATGAAGAAGAAGAAGAAGAAGAGGAAATGTCTAGAATTTGTGTGAGTTCAAAGCCCACCATTGGGCTTTGAATTTGTAATTGGGGGAATTCAAAGCCCACCATCTCAGCTTGTGTGAATTGTGAACTGTTTAGAATTTGTCAAGCTGATAGCTGATTCTTTATCTCTGCTGAAGAAAGCCTTTCAGCATCTATAAAGAAACAACTGTTGCGTTTAGTAATCTCAAGGCATCACTATAGAATCAAAAAATACCAGCGACCTAGGAAAAGGCTGATTTTGTCAATTTACAGATACATCTGTATGTTTGCCATTGTTGTGCAATAAATAAACTGCATCTTATATTTAGGATTGAGAAGATGTATATCTCGTTGATAGTCTAATATTAGGAACAATGAGAGGATCAGTCCTTACAAATTGAAAATATTGAGAATGAAGGACAGTTCTTGGGCAGTGAAAAGGCACGCATGCACTTGTTCATGGTAAGAAACCTGTGATGATTCAATGCCAACATTGGTTCTTAGGCAATTAAAAGGGGTTATTAGTACTTATAAAAAATCATTTAAAAATTAAAAACGGTTGTTAGAACCTGAAGGCATACACAAGTTTGATGGGAAAATTCAAAAAATAACTTTTTTTGGTTTCAAGAACTGGAGCGTTACTATATAAAATTTAAAAATAATTTTCAGCACTAATTTACTAAACGCAGTGCCGGTGATTTCAAAAAACAGGAATCGAGACCACAACCTCAACAGGCAGTTGGTTTTGAAACCTTAGGCTATGAGAAGGTAATAAGGTTTTGTTAGGACTTAGGCTGCGTTTGGTTTGACTTCTTATTTGAGCTTTTGGCTTATTTTAAGCTGAAAAGGCAAGACCCCTTTGGTATCTTGCTTTTTGGGCTTAAAAATAGCAGGCTTTTACATATTTTTCAGCCCAAAAAGCTTATGAGCAAAACGCCGACTGAAGGAAGCTTTTTGAGCTTAAACACTGTAGCGAAAAGCCGCTCCAGTCTTTTTAATGAAAATTATAAACTGACAAAAATGCCCTCACTTATTTTACTAAATGACTACTGTATCTTTTTATAAACGTACCACTATGGCTAACCCATTGTTCTCTCTCTCATTTGTGACTCTCCATTACTACGACCTGGTGCAAGGATACACTACGAGGCACAAACCTTTCATCAAGTGCGGTGTCATAATAATGACATGCGAAAAATATGTAAAAACCTGAATAATTTATTATTATTGTATATTATACAAGAACTAATAATTTGTTATTATTGGTAATACTTATAGTTTGAATAATAAATTATCAATAATATAATAAGAAATTACAATCTTGATGGCTTTCGAGAAAAAAAATTGTTTTCGCTTACCACACAATACTTAAAGACAAGTTACAATACTTGAGGATATTATGGTAATTTATACAGGAAAAAGTCAAAAAAAAGCTTTTAGCCAGTACCAAACACCTCATCTAAACTTTTACAGAAATAAGCCAACTTTTTTTACAAGTTATCAAATGCCTTATTAAATCTTTTTTTATGCTGACCTTTTCCGTGTACTTATTTTAAGCAGTTTTTCCATAGAAAAAAGCCATACCAAACTAGAAACAAAGTTTTTTTTTAACTTGGCTTTTTGCTTTTATAGCTAAGATAAGTAAAAAGAAAAAAAATTAACTTTTTTTTGCTTAAAACTCTAAAAAACATGCCAAAAGTCCTACCAAGCAAACCCTAAAGTCCAAATTAAAGACTCTTTTACAACACTCACACATGACCTTGTAAAAAGGAAGTGGGGCTTGTTCCATTATTAATGGGGCAAATATGCATAAGATGAGAGCCTGAGAGCCATGTGCACAAACCTTCACTGAGAATGCATGAGCTCTTGTTGATCTGCATCTGGCTCAATTTTGTATAAAAGTTTGGCATATATATATACATATACATGTTGAGTAGTCCTGCTTTCCTTCCTGTCAATTTAAACTACTATTAGGTTGGCGTAGAGAGTGGATAACTTATATACCTAGCCGAATTGACCTACAGGTACGTAGCTCTATTATATGCTTTGTGTTCTTTCTGGTTAGACCTAAACACATGCAAAGAACAAAGGTCAGGTCTCTTTCATTATTGTAAGTCACCTTCAAGTAATTATATAAAGCTAACAATATATATATATATATAAACAAATATTTAGTTGCTTGAACTTTTGAACTAACAGCAAATTTGAGAGCTAAGACAAGGTTTCAAGCTCGGTAAAATCAATAGTATGCATTGATTACACACTACCTCAGCGCTCTACAAGAAAGTTAGGATACAGTTTTTTAAGGGTTTTTAGCTGCATCCAAACGGGAGGCTATTCGTCAAAGAAACTACCAATTATCTCAATAATCTAAGAGAATACTTAGAGTACTTTTTCAGCCTCACAAATTAATAGCCTCTTGCCAAAAAGTTTGTTCTATGTCTATAAATCATCTAGTGAGAAATACCTATATACATGAGAAATTATCTAGTAGGCACGAAACATCATTATATAGCCATTGGACCGATCATCCTTCTGCATTTTTTCGCCAAGACTGGAAGTTGAGAATGAAATAGTTCTTTCATTATGCTTTAATAAAGTTGGCTTAATAAACTTGGTTCTTTAGAGTAAAATCAATCAATAAATAGCTTAGCATCTTTGTTTTTTTTCCTTACATGGAATTCGTGGAAATATGATGGCAGTTCTGATACCATGCGCAAAAATTGATAATGCCCCAATGGTTTGATCGTATGGAAAATAATACATATGTTCGGATTTTAAATTTATGAAGGAAAAATTAAAGACAAGTGAAAAAGGCAAAAATTAAAATAAAGTGAAAGAAATTATTTTTGATCTTTTTAGTTGGTTATCCGTTAAAAATTTTATATATATATATAAGAAAATTTATTTTCCTTTAATTTTTTTTATTGACAAATTCAAGATCCAAATATAAAGAGACGTACCAAGACTCCAAGGAATTAACAAGTTCAAATTTGTGAGTTGACTAAAACTTTTTCTATGGAGAGGCTTGCTTTTGTCATGTAATAGTTGTTCTAATACATCAGTTTCAGACTTCAATTCATTAAAACTAAAGCTATTAGAATGCTGCAATATGTAGGATTATTTCTTTTGCCCCAAACAATACAGATTCATTGATATATAAAGAAGAAAGATTCGCAGGTTACAAAAGACACCCATACTTCCTAAAGGAGTCCAAAAGCCACAAAGGGGTATCTGTAATCCATTCCGTACAAGAATCTCAAACAAGAGTCTGCCAAACAATGTATTAACTCTGTGAGCCACACCATCGAATGTGTGAGATTCAAAATCTGCAATACATATATATTAGATTTGGACTGAGGGTACATTTCTTTTTGGCATTTTTTATTTTACTGTTTTAGCTTGTAAGTAAAAAAATAATTTTTTTTTCAGTATTTTTGCTTTTATAAGCAACTAAGAGAAAAGCAAAAAAAAATTAAATTTAAAATTTTTACTTATAAACCAAAAAAACTTAAAATAAACACTACTAAATAGACCTTAAGGACATGTTTGATTTTTAGGCCAATCGAGTAGTCCTGAGACTATGGCCTCGTTTGCTTTGCGGGACAAGGCAGGACTGAACTAGTAGTCCATCGTTATCCCGCATTTGTTTTAACATTTTTCACTGAACTAGTTGTCCTGATTGGACTATTACATTTCTCGATCCGTAGTGTTGATCTCGTGAGAAACCCTCATGTTTTTCTTTGAATTATTTTTAAGTTTTATGTTTTTAAATACTTATTTTTGACACGTTTGTTCTTCTACATCGGTTTTTAACTGTGAATTTGTGAGTGAAAAAAATTCCTAAAATATATTGCAGTAGGTTGTGACAGGGTAGTTAAAGAAAGTTGGGTCAGTGGTTGATTTTAAGGGGTGGCTCTATTATGGCTGTGGTATTGTTTATCATTTTGGCATGTGTGAACTAGGCCAGTTGTGGTAATTCATTTTAATGGGGTGCTATTTTCAGAAATAATCTACATTAGTTCATTTGATAAAAAATTTCCGACAAGCAGTAATTTGAACCTCAAGAGTATGTAGCATCATATGTTCCCATAAACAATTTTCTGCAAAATTTTGTTTTCCAACAAAAGGCACAGCAGAAATTTCACTCAAAATCCATCAAAATTCCAAGCCTTGTCCCTTTTGGTACCTTGTATTGACTTTCAATTCTTGTACATCATTTCGAGTTTTCAACTCCATGATCTATCCATGAGATAATCATTTAGGAGTTTCATTGGTTTTCAGTTCCAGCTGTCAACGAGAGATATCGCCAATCAAATAAAATGTAGAAACATAAGCAAGAGAAAGAGCCAAAGCAATAAACAATGCTCCATTGTCAAACTCACTGACATTGCTTTGTTTTTTTGAGTACTCTTTGTTATTTTTACATTTTTGTTAAGGTGGGTTAGCAGCTTAAGAAACACAGACACTCCATGAAATGTGTCGACACACGTATTTGACATGCTTGAAAGTGTGTCTAATTTTTTTTTCTTTTAGATATTCTATGAACACGATTCGAACACGCGTGTCTACTTTAGAGATTTTGTGAACAAGAATTTAAGTAAAAATCTAAAAAATAAAAAAATAGGGTATTTTTTGTAATTTTAAAACTTTGAATAAGAAAAATCAAAAACCAAAAAAAAAAAGAAGATACTTCGTCGATTGCGAAATAAAGAGGGAGAGGGAAAGAGAGAGAAACGTATCGGAGCCGAAAGAGAGAGAGAGAGAGAGAGAGAGAGAAACGAAGAAGAAGAAGAAGAAGTAGAAGAAGAAGGCTGCTGCAGAAGACGAAGAAGAAGAAGCTGCTGCTGCAGAAGGCGGAGAAGAAGACAAAGAAGAAGAAGACGAAGAAGAAGAAGTACCTGGGTGATTTTCTGAAATCCATCTCTCCTTGAAGGTGATTCTGAAACCCTAACTTTTTCTCGGTGTTGATTCTATTTCTGGGTGGTGATTCTGAAACTCTAGCTGCATAATCCATCTCTGCTTGCTATGAATTTCTGCTTCCTGCAGGCACTTCATGGTTTCTGGGTGTTGATTTTATTTTTGTTCTTCCTTCTGATTCTGAAATCCAATTCTACCGGGTGTTGATTTTTGCATAATCCATTTTTGGTATAAGCATATCTGATGCTCTGCTCAACCCTGTTTTCTGATTTTATTTATGAGTATTGATTATTTCTGGGTTGGTTATTTCTGCTCAACCTTGTTTTTTGATTGTTTTTTTTTTTTGGCCTTGCAATTTATAATTTCTGTTTTTATTGTTTGTTATTATAATGGATGTTATACTGTTATGTTATATAGGAAATATTATAGAAGACATGGTTCTTTAATTTTAATTAGTGCTATCTTGTATAGTTTATTAGTTTTGAGTAATATATTTATATATATATGACATATAAAAAAATTCAAAAATCATATATTCTGTCATGTCCTCGTGGTGTCTGTGTCCTGCATTTTTTTAAAATTGCTGTACTGTCATGTCGTGTCTGTGTCCGTGCTTCTTAGGCTGCGGCAAAGATTTCCCATCTCAATATAGCCAATGAGGTCATTCTTGGAATAAAACTTCTGTCCAGTTTCCGTATTGGAGTAGTTCTACAAAACCCGATACAACATGAGGGTTATAGCAGATCGACAACCATGACTCGTGGTCACAATAATTACAGGTTCCAGTTTGGGCGTATTTCTCTTTCATTTGTGTCCAAATACTGTTTCCTTAATTATGCTCACATTAAAGTTTGACTGGTCACCATAGTTCCCACATCATGTTCAAGAATAGGAGGAACAGAGAGGCAGTTTCACAAGTGTTAAACCCTTTCCTTCCCTTTCATTTGTTTAATCATAACATACAAAGAGCCAAAACTACCAAGTTTCCATTCATAGCATACAAACAACCCCTTTTCAACCCCAAATCTCTAGATAAAAAAATCAAAATCAACCCCAACCCACCCTAACCTTTTGGCCTTTGATTTAACATTAATACCTCTATATAATTGCTGTCCAGAATTTCCAGCCATCACTAACCTGAATTCCAGCAACCTAACACCTTAAAAACCAAGCCAAATATGACCTAATCTCATCTAGAATACTTGCAATATTTCTTCCACAATCCTAAACCATTAACCTACAAGCTTTCATTACTCGTCCCAGCTCACATAAAACCAATTGTAGGCTGCAGTATACTAAGTTTTGGAGCTGCCTGCATCACCTAGGATCCTCTCATTATGCAGTATTTATAAATCAACAACAACACCCCACCCCCCCCGGGGAGGGAGGGAAAAAAAAAACCCAACAACCCACACAGTTTTCTTCTTCCTGAATGCACATTGAGGAGTTGATATAAGCTTCATAAAACCCTCAACCTATCATTAGTAGGTATTGAAGCTCATCCCTTAATTGCTTGCATTATCATCCATTGAGAGCAAAAAAGGAATATCAATTCACTTCTAACAGCAACCTACATAATTGGAGAAAGAAAACAAAAAGGAAAATTAAAAAAGAAACATGTCATCTATTCTCATCCACTTGCGCCTTACAGCAAGCTACATAGATTGTGCAAAAGGAAAACCCTTCTGGATGGGTCAAATTTAGTCATGGGCAGAGCTACAAAGTTTCTCTTGTTTGGGTTTTTTTTGGCCCTGTTTTTTTTTTTTTTTTTTTTTGGGGGGGGGGCAGGGGGGCGCTTGTGTCGTGCATATACTGCTTACATATAGACAAGTGAGATGCAACTTCATGGCTCAAAAATAACAAAAAAACGAGCTATATTAGAGCATTGGATTGAAATACTGAAACAAAAAATTAAATTTGATTATACAAATGATATCTAATTGAAATCTAAAATGAATTTAGAACTAGAATTTAAGCAATTTTGGAATTCGCAAATCATCCTATATAAAAGATATTGTCTCGTGAATCTGATTAAAAAGTAATTAAATGCTAAGCTATGAAGTTAATATCTAAGGATATAAAAAGTTGCAGTAAAAGAGGGGAGAGGGAGGGGCTAAATCTGTCCATGATTTAAGGTCTTCCGTACACAAGTCAATCGGATTGTGAGGTTGGATGATAAACTGAACGAACCAGTGCAGAGTTGTACTTTGCTATTGCCTACACTAACATCTTCTGTCTTGTATATGGCTAGGAACTCATGTTGAACTTTACTATGTGCAAACTAACCAATATGTAAGATGAAGAAATTTAAATGTCACTTTAACGTGACATGCACAGTCAAGCTGCAACTTGTATAAGGAAATGGTTGTCACCTATAACATGCAAAACTTTTCCACACACCTAAAAGCTATCAATGTTGGAGCTAAGGACTTGAGCAACAATAATATTAATTGCTTAATCAACTTCCAGGATCTTTACCAAATACTCCAAAGTGGTATCGATTTAATGGAAACGCTACCTCAACAAGTGTCAAGTAGCTAGTCAACTTTAACAAAACAAAGCTCTTGAGATTTTTCCTATGGCAAACAATTTGTACCACAAAAACTATAGGAACATTCCCATATCAGCATAATCTTTCATATTGTTGTCATATAATGACACTGTGAATGGCAGCACAGCCTACACTGTCAAAGTGGTCATATAAAGACATGAAGTGGTTGATTCAAAGTTCAAATAAGTCATTGAACAGAACACACCGTATAAGAGACAGTATCCCTAAATGACATAATTACAATTAAAATTTACTCAAATATCATTTCCTCCATGAAAGGCACATGTTTCTAATTGCAGCCTGCCCCTGCCAAAGTATGTTACTACTCATTCATGAACATAATTTTGGAAATTCCCATCAAGTAGCTGCATGCAAGCTGTTAATGATGTCATGGATATTAACTAAAAGTCTAAAAACAATGCCTTGTGAAATTTCTATAAAACCCATTCAGATTTTAGTAAACCAATTACGGTATCCTGCCAGTAGTACCAATGCTGAATAGTTCCAGAACTACATGTCCGATATTACATCATCAGTAGAACTGCAGCATCATCCATTCCAGTTTTGAATCACCAATAAAAGTTGTAACCCATAGTTTGCAACACCATCCAATATCTTAACAAGAAAGCCAGATGCACTTACATGTCCAAAATAATATTTTCTCACTACCTCTTGTCATTCTTCACCCCAACGATCATCCAGAACAAGTCAAAGAAATCTTCTAAGTTTTCCAAATTTAACCTAAAAATGACTTCTTGCTTCATATAAACATCAATGACCCAAGGCAATATCATCTTCCCATAAGGGATTGTTCACTCTTATCATTCGGGGTCCATCAAATTTACTTCTTTTATCTTGTACCTTATTCCATACCAAAGATATTAACAATAACAATAATAATATAATAAACAAAAACAACATTATTATCCTTGTTATTGCTCTAGTGTTATTCACCAGCAGTAGCGAACGAGCCATCGAAGATTGCACAATATAACAAGGATTACTAGTCGCCATGCAAGTGGAAAAATTAAAAAAATCTTCAATCCATGTTATGGCATTCCGGTTAGCATATGATACTCCAATAATTTCCATAATCATGGGGTTAAGCATCTTAGGGACTTTCTAAGATGGCTCTCTTAGCTAGTTTAAAGAGCCAAACCTCAAAAATGGGCCTCCAACGGGCTCTCTATATGGCTTTCTATTTTAGAGAGTCCAAATGTAGAGAGCCAAACATGACTCTTTAAACTTTAAATAGTATTATTTTACAAATCCCTTTCCTTCTGTCCTCTTTTCTTGGGATAAGTGTTAAAAAAAGAATAATTTATGAGGTGATTAGCTAAAATAGAGAGTATTGTTGAAGAATTTTTGAAGAAGTGGCTTGCAAACGATTATGACCTCTCTTCCTTTCCTTTTCTTTTGGGCCATGACTTTTTGTATTGACGAGTCTCACACCTTTAAATCTTTAGCAGTTAGCATTCGGGCTGAGTTTACACTATGCAATAACAAGAGGTGCAATGGCTTCAACCCATCCAGCGTAAATATATTTTTAATAAAAATATTTATGCACAATTTGATCACAAATGATATTATAATCAATTTTTTATATTTTTTTATAATTAAAAATAAAATTTTCAAATATTAATACATATAATGTATAAAAATATATATAATTGTGTTTTGCATATATATGTTCCACCGAACTAAGCTTTAACAATAATTTTTAAGCTTATCTATGTTTGCTTAAAAAAATCCCAAATCCTGGCCTATCTATAATCGTAAGCCCAATAAATGGTGGCAGGTTTGGGCCATTGGTTCTGACACAGCCTTACCCAAGCAGTTGTCTTCTTCCTCATTCCATCCCGGTCTGCGATCATCCCTCGACAGTCGACAATCGCTCATCTATTCTTTCCAAAGCTGCTGCTTCCGCTGCAAGCAATTCTACAGAGGACATAACACGGTCGGATTTCCATTCTTCTCTGGTAAAATTTTCTTCTCAATATATAAACATGCACATGTATTCATTTATATATATATATATATATCCGTTCATTCACGATCAGTTTATTTCTCCGTTTTTTCCTATGTTTCTTATTCTCAGTAGCAGAGCAGAAGAAGCGCCGCTAGAGATTGAAGTAAAAGATGCTTGCAGGTCTCTCTCGATCTCTCTGCATATATGTATATATATATATAAACACAAACACATATGTAATTTATGGGTTATATGTGTGTGTATGGTTGAAGTTTACCTGCTCGATGGATTTCCCCATATAAAATTGATTTTTTGTTCCCATCAATGTAAAACTCTCAGAAACTACTGCCTTCTGATCGTTACTGTAACCAGTAACGCAATGTAGTTGTTCTTGTGTAAAGTAGAATGGAGTAGTTATCAGTGAATTGTCTCATAGTAAATTCTTCTTTATAACTGAATCATATATGTTACTAGTATTCTCTTGTTTTTTAGGGCTAAATTTGGGGAGTCACCTTGAACCCGAAGTCATAACCTTGCACAGTAGGCGAATCATTGGTATGTTTCGCTTTTTCGCTGAATTGTCATTATAAATTTATAATATATCTATCTCTATTCTCTCCTATCAAGTTAATTTCTCATACAATTCCTTGATCAGATGATTGGATCAGTGAAGTGAAAAGTCCAGCTGCATTTTCGAATTTTAAAATTGAAAAAGGAGAACTTCTTTCCTCCAGTTCACTCACAGATATATGCACATAAGAAAAAAAATACTTAATGTCGGATTTGTTAGAAAGCACAGACAAAAAAATGCAATTACTTCTAGAATTTGAACCGAGTTCTGAATGCACTGCATTTTGATCTAAGAAAATGCAATTTGTTTTTCCTTTGATATTTCTGCTATAGCCAGGTTAGCCTGTCAAAAAGGACCTAAATTAACCATAAAATGCTTATTTTAGGCATGGAAAGTATCACATGCAATTCCAATTTAGACTTAGTGGAAACCTACTTTGGCATAATTTAGAAACTTCAAGATTTCGATAAAATCCATCATTTATGCAAGCCTAAGGTGTACTGGTGTGGAAGTTTTGATTGTTAGTAATTTGTGTTGCAACTTCGTGCTGGCAGTGACATATTTCATGTGTGCGCGCACCCCTGTGACTCTAAGCTGATGGAACTACTTTGATTTACTCCATCACACTTCCAAATGTCATAGATTGAACTATTTTGGAATCATTTTTTTATAAACTACTTTGGACGCTTTTTTATGCAATAATGTAATGTAGGAGTTCACGTGCTTTAGAGGATCATTCAAACTAGTGAGTCAACATAATGCATCTGTATATGTCACTTCTACCCACCTTCCCATGTATCTAGGTTGCAGACTGCCCTCCTTTTGTGCCAGGAACCTCCATCTCATAAGTAGGATAATGCAAAACTTACTTGCCTCCATGTACTCCATCTAAAATCAACTTCTCTAACTATCCAGTGGCATCAAGGGGCATTTTTCTAATACAATGTGTAATTGGGTGGTGCTACGCAGCATTATGTAGAGGGAATTTTTTTAACTATCTTTCAGATACGATTTAATCTAGCTTTCTTAATGTCATACACATATTTCACTTATTTGAATGATGAAAGAAACACGAGAAGAAAAATTTACTCAAAATCTCATAGTATTCATATTAAATTTCAGACTCGGCACACTAATTTTTTTTTTTTTGTTGGTTATGTTTTAAATCATTCAATGATATCATCACCTCCTGTCTTCTTCCTTCTTGTTGCGAGGAAGTCTCTTGAATTCAGTTCTTACTGTCCTAGCGCTACTCATGCATTGGTGCATAAAACTGCATGCAAGCATGCATTTGAAACTAGTACATATTTCTTGAAACTCAATTCCATTTTAATATCGAATAGGTCTTAATACTAGTCATTCCTTGGTTGTTTAATGTACTATTAATTGATAAGTCAAGTTTCTTGTTATTCACAGGTTTGCAGGGTCCAGAATTGCATTTTTCAAGGATAAGTCTGTTACCTAAGAATTCAATTAAATGCATGTTACATCAGTCAACAAAAGTTTTCTCTGTTTTTAAGGAACATGAAGAGAATCGGCCTTGGGTTAAAATGTGTGGAATCACATCAGCTAGAGATGCTGCTCTAGCAGCAAAAGCAGGTGCTAATTTTATTGGGATGATTCTATGGCCCAACTCAAAACGTTCCATTTCACTTTCTGTTGCAAAGGAAATTTCAAAAGTTGCAAGGGAACATGGGGCAGAGCCCGTTGGTGTATTTGTGGATGATGATGCAAACACAATATTAAGAGCTTCTGAGGCAGCTGACCTTGAATATGTGCAGGCAAGTTTGTCTAAGCTTAATTGCATTGCATATAGCCTAAATAGTTTCATACAGCATGTAATTTTCTGTAGTTACGCAGCTTCATGGAGATGGTTCTCGGGCTGCTTTTCCAATTTTAGTGGAAGACAACCGAGTTATATATGTTCTTCATGCCAAAGAAGATGGAGAACTTTTGAACAATATTTCAGACCAAGACTGTACTTTGGTTGACTGGATTCTAGTGGATAGTGCAAAGGGTGGTAGGTAAGAAACTTTTCCCTCTTTTAATAGAAGTTGAACATCATTTTGTTTGCCTGCATGTACAGGCTATGCTATCTTCGTGAACTTCAAAAACTATATCTGGAGTTGTATCACACATAAGTAATCATTCTAGTTCCCACTTACTTGTTGGTGTTAGATAATTATCAGTGAGAATCCGCCATTACAAAGATTACTACGGAAAAAAATTATCTGTTTTATCTAGAGTTGAGGCCAAGAATAGGTGAAGTTTCCAAACTCAAGAATGTCACTGTTGTAGCTTGCTTTGGCGGAAGCAAATGGTCTACACCTTATTAGTAAATGTACATATATAAGCTACTATTGGAATTCAATATTCATAGGTTTCTTCCCATCAATTTTGTGTATGCCTTCAGGTTCTAACAACCGTTTTTAATTTTTAAATTATTTTTTATAAGTACTAATAACCCCTTTTAATTGCCTAAGAACCAATGTCGGCATTGAATCATCACAGGTTTCTTACCGTGAGCAAGTGCATGCCTTTTCACTGCCCAAGAACTGTCCTTCATTCTCAATATTTTCAGCTTGTAAGGACTGGTCCTCTCATTGTTCCAAATATTACACTATCAATGAGATATACATCTTCTCAATCCTAAATATAAGATGCAGTCTATTTATTGCACAACAATGACAAACATACAGATGTATCAGTAAATTGACAAAATCAGCCTTTTCCTAGGTCGCTGGTATTTTTTGATTCTATAGCGATGCCTTGAGATTACTAAACACAACAGCTGTTTCTTTATGGATGCTGAATGGATTTCTTCAGCAGAGATAAAGAATCAGCTATCAACTTGACAAATTCTAGACAGTTCACAATTCACACAAGCTGGGATGGTGGGCTTTGAATTCCCCCAATTACAAATTCAAAGCCCAATGGTGGGCTTTGAACTCACACAAATTCTAGACATTTCCTCTTCTTCTTCTTCATTTTATTTATTTATATTTAATTCTTATTTTTTTTTGGATTGGCTTAATCATTGGCCTAGGGTGTATCTATGGATTATATATGTCAAAATGTTACATAACATGTTTCCTCAGCCAATGAATTACTTAATGAAAGATATCCTCATTCAATTAGGAGAAGAGAGCCATTTTTGGATCTTTCGTTATTTTCCTATGCTAATACATCATATAAACCTGTCCCGGTTCATTTATTGTGACATATGCCTGCAGTGGCAAAGGATTCAACTGGTCCCAGTTTAAACTACCACCACTTAGAAGCAAATATGGTTGGCTTTTGGCAGGAGGAATCAACCCTGATAATGCCTGTGAAGCTCTTTCTATTCTTAGACCACATGGAATTGATGTCAGTAGTGGCATTTGTGCTTTGGATGGAATTCAGAAAGATGAGTCCCAGATATCATCCTTCATGAGAGCAGTAAATTCCATAAATTATCGACTGATGTGAGAAATATTGATTATAAAAATGCAAATGAAAAAATAAAAAACTTCATGAAGTAGAACAAGGAGATTTTGCCACATAAGCATTAAGGCTGCCATGTTGGATATATTTTGTAGGTCATTCCTTTATTAAGACCATAACCTTTTGAACGCTGAGGTTTAAATCTTGTTGTACTATTTCTTTTTCAATCCACCTTTCTGATCGAATATTGTCGAGTTTGTAGCAGTTTAATACATGGTGTTAATGTATTGTTTTTTGAGAGAGCAGGATGGTATTAACCACCTTGACATCTAGCAATAGACAACTGACTTCTCCCATACATAATATTTTGATACTTCTCACTCAGTTGACATCTATGCATCATACAGTAAGTAGATTTGAAACTTACATGATGCGTTTTCTGGGCTGCGTCCTTGTCTCATTGTAACATCTGACAATACTTCTTGAAAGCATGTTCATAGTATTTTTGTTTTTGTTTTCTGATTTAAATATGTTGGTACACATAATGCATTGTTAGTCCTTACGGGCTTTACTAAACATGAAAATTATCTTTGTAATGTTGTTTCAGTTCTAGTGCCTTATTATAACATGTCATATATCATAGCTTAATACTTTTAGTTATAAATATTATGCCATAAAAAATCCATACAATAAGTACATGCCATACCTTCAAATATTACAATAATCTCAAAAGATATGTTCGTCAAAAGATACACCAATTCATTTGACATTTTGACTTATAACAATTATCTTCTACAACACTTGGTACAAAACTGTAGTCATTATCCATAAATGTAGCCACATGCTTAGTCTTAGTCTTTCATTCCCTGAAACCTTAAGCAACAAGGTAAGCTAATATATCGTTGGAGCATAAAAATATATCTTATGTTTAGCTATCATCCACTAACCAACTAATCATGTGATTTAGTTTAACTAATCAGCTGGTGTTAATCCTAATTACTCAGTCGACAACATTTACCCAACTAATCTTAATTAAATCAATTAATCATACTTAACCTTTGTTAATCGTAATAAATTGAAGACATTTGACTATTTCATTTGCTCAGTCACAAAATAAATGATATCTTCTCATGTTAGTGACAAAAAAGATGGACAAAGATTGACAAGAAAGCAAATATTTATCATCTGGCATTCCTTATTAATTAGTTGGTGAAGGATATATAGGACAGGGGAAGGGTTTTATTAATCTGAATAGCTGAAACTATGAATCTCGCATGTGACTACGGTCCCAGTACAGACTTCATGACCTTTCTGCTAAGATCAAGTGCTTATATAGAAAAAGAGAAAATAATAGTAATAACAAAACAAAAAATAGTAACAACAAAACAAAAAATAAGAAGACTTCAACGTTGGCGGTTATACCCCTAATTGTGGGACTCAATAATCTGCAGTGAATTGTTTCCCATGCCTTCTTGCTCTTCCTTTATTTCTTTGGCAGAATTGGCAATAGAAGGGTTGCACCAATGTATCTCAATCATCTGTAGTGTGGGTATATACCCAATATGAAATGGGATCCTTTCGAGTTGAAAACATTCGAATAACACGAAATGTTGAAGGCTGGGGAAGTGATTACTGGAGGAATCCTACCATTCAATGTCAAAAGACACAATTTTTAAGAACTTGAGTCGAGGGAACTCCCCATCACTTGTCTCCCAACTTGTTCCACCGCAAGCGTGTTTTAATAGTTTGAGACTGTCAAGGTTGGGTAGTAACTTGTTGAGGGTTGACATCTCACCCCAATTTATATAGGTTTGCAGCAAAGTTAGCTTTTTAAGATTTGTTGGGAGCTTAAGATTATTTGGCCATGAAAGCATACCAAGTGGTTCTGGGTCTCTGTTAAACAACTTCAACTTTTGGAGGTGGTGTAGAAAGTCTAAATGAGGCAACATCAGATATCCCCCATCTACCATATGCCCCCAAAATCCAAGTGTTCTGAGATTTGGAGTCGCCAAGAAATCCCGCCAAGACCACGGATTTACCCATGAGAGAGTTTGTAGATTATCCAACGAGAAGGGATAGCAAGCATTGGGATCTTGCCTTCCAATTTCAAGTGTCGCCACTAGTCCTGCAAGATAGGGATGCCTCAACTTTACCATCTTCCTAATACATTGGAGTAGGGCAACAAATAAACCTTCTTCGATATACCTTTCTGCTAGATAAAGAGATCCAGGTGAACATCTACCAAGAATGAGTGTTTCTAAATTCCAGAGTTTGGATATTGAGTCTGGGATGTGAGTTATATTTGAGTACAAACAGTGTACCAAATGCCAAGTACCTCAAGAGAACTAGTTGTTCTATCTCATTGGGGTACCTGAAAATCTTCATGGAGCTTATATCCAACACCCTAAGAAGTTTGAACTGGAAATGGAGTTGTGGAAGGAAAAGTTCAGGAGATCCCAAGGCAATGGACAGGAATGAGCGGGTGTTTAGGGCAGAAGGGATTAAAGAAGTATACCCCAAAATCGCAGGATGAATGCACAGACAGCGCACACCTGAATAGTGTTTTGAAGTAGAAGAAAAAGAGGAAAAATGTTGGTGATACGATATCTGCTTCAAAAAATAAACTTCCTCAGCTTTTTGGAGGCAAAAATCGCGTAACAAATCATGAATACCACAGGTTTTGATTCCACCGTCATACCGTCTTCTGAAAACTAATACGAGACTTCTACCAACTAAATCCATCAAGTATTCCTCTGCTACATCCTCCATGCTTTTTCCCTCAGTCTTTCTTATAAACCCCTCAGCAACCATAACCAAATCAACTTCCGCACAGGAATTTGGAAGTCCTCTAGAAATGCTGCAAAATAGAGAGAGCACATTTTCGAGTGTTGCGGTAAGTGGTTGTAACTCAATTCTATTGTTCTCATCCATAGCTGTGGATCGCCAACCGTCCATGAATTTATGGTTTCCCCAACTTGCTTCCATGATCTCGCCTCGTATCTTCATTTGCGAGAACTCCAGCTACCACAACAATCGCCAGTGGAAGTCCTTGGCACTTGTTATCATACGTGAATAATATGGAACATAAAGATTAAATTGCGACTGTAATTAGCTGTCCCATAAAATTGATTAAAAAAATTCAGTTCTGAACTTTTAAAAAAGAATTTTAAGTCATTTCTCTCGCATGTTACAGCATACACCAGAACTTCAATTATCATATTCCAAATTTAACTCTGAACTTATTCAATATTCTGTCAACTTTTGAAAAAATAATTATTGGTTGCAGCACTCATCTCGATCTCTTTACCCAACCCTGAGAGTAATTCTTTCCATTTAATTTCGTTTATGCTTAACATGGCAAATTTTACATACAAACACGAGCAGAAATCGAAGAAGTTAATAACAAAGATTAACCTTTTCTCCACTTTGAACTTTGAAGGTGGCTTCAGTTCTAATTGTTGTCCCCATTGACAAAAAGAAAAAAAATTTCAAAAAACTAGAAAGAAATAGAAGTGATTTAAATGCGTCCAATCCCCACACCTTAGGATGAAAACAGCTCGGAGAGAGAGACCGCAATGAAAATAAGAGCGTCATTTATTTCTCATGTTACAGCATACACTAGAACTTCAATTGTCATATTACAAATCTAGATCTGAACTCATACCCCCTCCAATGCAGGAATGGTTGCTCTCGTTTTTATTTTTACAAGATAGTTTCTTTCATATACAGTCAAAAATGAAATTGGTTATAAAGAATCAGTAGCTTAGCAAGCTTCCCACCGGTAAACTTGAATTCTTTTCAGGGCTTTCATTCTGCTTTTGGAGAGCCAGAGAGCTGGGGATCTGTTTGATAGTATACGACATCCCCAGTGTCACTCACATAGTGATCCTGTTTCATACTTCTCACGAGGCTTCCCAACAAGTGAAATGGAAGAGGCCATGATTTCTTAGGCTCCCGATAGTACTTCCCTAGCACCGGTCTAGCAGCCTCCGTCTGTAATTCCAAGATATACAAAACCATTAGGACATATAAAATCCATTATCGCAGTCATTAAGTTCAAATTATATAGATACCCACCGCTTCTACTAAGTTATAGTGTGGGATTTGGGGGAAGAGATGATGTATCACATGAGTTCCGATATCATGGTGAATGTTATTGATCCAACCATAATCCCGATCAAGCGTTGTTAATCCTCCTCGCAGATAACTCCACTCCTGTTTGATACAATGAAGGAATAAATCAGCTTTCCAAAAACGTGCCAAAACATTAAGAAAATATCTTGATATGTTCGGTTTGGTTCAGTTTTGTACCTCCCTGCGATACCAAGGAAGCTTCTCCTCATGGCCATGGTGATGCAAGTAAGTCACTAAATCCAGCCACATTACAAAAATCTGCATTCAGGTGCAAAATTTGAGATAGAAACTCTAAACTGCAGATGAAGAGTAAAGGGACAACAAAAACTAAGGAACTTGAGCTAACCCAGTAAGGAATGCCATAGAGCTTAAGCAATTGGACTGGACCCATGACAAAGGATAGAGAAACGAGCAGTGCAGCCATGGTGGTCCAGCACGCGGTAGAGGTGATCACGTCTTTCCTCTCGCTCGGCACAAACAAATCGCTGTTCGGGTTGAAATGCGAGCCTGTCTTTCCAGGGCTTCGACCCCACTGTGATTTGAACAAGAAAAACAAAGACCTGAAACTATTAGAAACTGCATAACTATGATTCACAAGTTCAAAATTTGACTTGTCAAACAAACTAGTAGCAGGCTCACCAGATAGATAGGATATGCAAGCAAAGGGAAGGGCAAAGTGAACCTCAGGATTCGAGTAATGCTATCCAAGTTCTTGAAAATCTTTTCAGGCAACTGAAAACAAAGGAAACAAAAAAAGGAAAAAACATTATAATTGTCTGTAATTAAGAAAATGTATCGAAACAGCTAGAGTGTGCAACTATGGATGACTTACTGGGTGCCAGGATTCATCGTTCTCGACGTGGCCATGGTTCTGATGATGAGTTCTAGGGCTAATTCTCCTGCAGTGTTCCACCAAAATTGTCATTTTCTTATTATCCAAACAACGGGGCAAGAGAATGTTGGGGTTTGAACAGAGGTTTTAGAAACAAACCAGCCATGATAAGGTACAAGTATTGATGAATGGAGGACATGTCCAACCACAGTATTCAGCTTGGGATTATTGGAGAAGCTTCCATGACCACTGCATAAACCATAAACCAGACATGAATCATCAACCTTAAAATCCAAGAAATGGGAATCGAATTCGAAGAGCAAAGCACAAGAAAATGCAAGATTTTCCGAGAAAATTCAAGTATTTGACTACCAATCATGGCCGAGAACAAACAGAGCCCAGAACATGGTCCCTTGAGCAAACCAGTAAAGAGGCCAAGCAACCCAGTTGTTGAAATAAGCCGCCACCGCGGCCAGCCCGAAGACCACCGCAACGTCCCTGGCGACGTAGCTCATAGACCTCCATGGGTCCTTGACCCAACAATGCTTCGGAATCGCTGCTCGAATATCGGCCAGCCGGAACGGCGGCGGCGCTGCGGGGTCGAATTTTTCTTCCTGTTCCACCCCATTGATACCGTTAATTGTCTCTCTTTCCTTGTCTTCTTCGCACACAAACTGGATTCTCGCAGGGGCACTCACCTTGAGTCCCCAGTTTCTCTCTCTAGAACCAGTTGATGCCCAAAATGAAGAACCAACAGGATCTGATTGGACTAGCCTAATCTTGGAAGGATTTGTAGTGATGGAGGTCAGTCCTGTTCTGGGTCGAGGGTAGCTTCTTGGAAGGGGTTTTAAACCACATTCGGAGAAGACCCAACTCGCCATTAGGGAACCAGAGGGAGAGACAATTCAAGATTTTCGGTGCTGGGTCTCTCTGTCTACGGCGAGATGTATATATATAATAGTAAATATAGATACAGAATGTTAATGGAAAATCAAAGTGGAAGTGGGGATGAGTCTACAACACAAGGGCTTCTCTCTCCTCCACTTGCAGCTACAAAAGCTCAACTTGGTGTATCTCTCTCGCTCCTCCACTCCATGTCTCTCACCCCTCCACTCCATATATATGCATCTTGACCTCACTTTCTTGTCTCCTTCCCACCCCAAAATAATCTCTGTTTCTTTGTAATAAACAAATATGAAATATGTATAACGTTTTTTTAGTGCCTTGCGTGTTTTTATATGCATACATGTGTTCTCTCTTTTCACTGGTTAGGCAGTTTCAACTTGGAATTAGATATTCTCTCACTATTGTTAAGCCGTGGGTGAGACTTGAGCCGGGGGCGCCGTGGCGGGAGCGTTTAACGGCAAAGCTGGCGGCAGCGGTCTGCGCCTAACTTCTGGCTATGTTTGGCTTCGGCTTTTTGGCGCGTGGACTCAGTTTTCCATTTCTTGACCACTGAAGCTTGGGAGGTCCCACGCGTTTAAGAATTGAGATGAGGACAGAGAGAGAGAGAGAAGAGTCGCCTACGTGGTCAGACTTGGTCATAGCCACAGGGTCAGGGTGTCAAAGAATTGGTTCATGTTGTCCCACTCAATTCAAATTTTCAAATGAACTCAATCAAAAGGGTTGTGATTTTTTTGAGTTAGAAAAGGGGAACCAAACGAAGAAGTAAGGAATTACTGACCAAATAAAAATAAAAATAAAATGACGATGGGAGGAAAATCTATGTTTTTATTTTTTTTTAGCATAAGGAAAATGTATGTTGACTCTTCTACAGAACATATATTTTTTTTTTACAAAGGTTTAGAGCCTTCTTCTACACTGAGTAAATTTTATGCATTGTAATATTGTATAAATAATCGTTGATCATAAGGAACATGAGAGGGATTGAAATTGAGACTAATTCTGGCGGACAGAAGCCATCCCCTCCCATAACTTTAAAAATTTCTATACCTCTTATAAGTTTTCTTGGTATTTAGGATAAAATATAGTGGATTGGCCTTTAAAGTTCAAAAAATTTTGCCTTAGCCCCTCTCAACACAAATCTTGGGTCTACCACTATTTGAGACTTCATGCTTAATATGGAGGCCAGCCGACCATTGAACCAACTCATGCGGTTTGCGGACCAAAACTTTCAACTCTTTGTTAATATTAGTTATTAGTACTTACAAGAAAAAGTGAGAAAATTATTTCCTACTTGACCTTATATTTTGGTCTTTTTTAAAAATATAATACCTGGTCAACCTAATTGAATTTTCTAGAAGAGAAAAAAATAAAATGCTGCACCAATATTCCTCTCAACAAATCCATGTTAGATTGACTGTTAGTAGTTTTAATGGAAAATTATTACTGTAGTTTCAACAAAGATTTGAGATCTAAATAATATTGTTTCGTAAGAGCCATTACTAAATGTATTTTAAAAAGCTTGAGCTGCAGAGGCAAAGAAAACAAAGTTTTGAGAGTAACATCAACTACTAAGTGCAAATAATGCCAAGAACCAAGTGTTTACCCAATTTATACATACCAATACCCTCAAGCCCTGGGACAAGTATTCTTTTCTATCATCGGTAATAATCAGTATTGAAGCATACTCTAATTGCCATGGAAAAGTAAAATTGCTAGAGCCGTTAGATGAATTCCGCTGCAATCGGACATTACAATGACCATAGTTTAATGCCTGCCATCGAAATGCTCAAATAAACTCATCGAAAAGAAACCAAAATAAGTCCTAAGTTAATATAATAGAAAAAATATAACACCAGAGAGAGAGAGAGAGAGAGAGAGAGAGAGAATAGACTCAAACCAAAAAGGGTATAATGATTCATAGTTATGCATTATGCAATGTGAAGGGGAAGAAAAAAAACTGAGACTTTTCATTAAATTTGAAGAATGATTTTGACCAATAAAAATTTGCCAACTCCTCCGGCTGGACAAAAAAAAAAAAGAGTACACATTTAACTACCTTAACATACAAATTGTGTAATGCATAGTAGCACCAAATCACTTTGTAGAACCCTTGATGGCCAAGCAAAAGGCCAAGCAGGCTTACATCAACAAATCCAATTGCTTCAAACTGATGGGAACTTATTGTTCATATGTTCCAACACTTGCGCTTTTCCATTGTCTTGGCAAGTCATTTGCCAGTGATGCGAAGTTCTCAGCGCCATTTTGTAACTCTTCTGTATGTCTGCTTAGTTTCTGGTAGAAGTTGCAAGAAAAAGGTGGTCAGGGAAAATTGATAGCTGATTGCTGTGAGTCTGCGAAGGATTCGAGGCACTCAGCAGATTTACAAGATAAAAGAACCTAAAAATATTATTATCTTCTAATCTCCAGATTATTCTCCTCTGAACTGACCTAGGATTTATGACTAACATAACTCAACAATGAAAGGGCGCATTTATATTGTCAAGCACCTCAGACAACTGGAGTTCAGGTAATAGAATCAGGAAAAAGGGAACAACTCATGTGCTGGACTTTGGCATAGGATAACACATTGATCTAGGTCGAAAAAGTCCTACTGTCAACACATATTGATCTGTCTTTCAATGATCAAAGGTAAAACAATAGTAATCTTGGAGCATTATTTAGATAGAAATTCCAAAACGTATGGTTATCCAGGTGGCAAATGTTATTTGTTGCTGCCACAGATGGTTTAGAGAAGATGGGGCTCTAACTGTTACTGCTATTTACTGGTTAACTCATGAACTTCCCACCTATCAAAGACATCAAACTGGGAAAGCCATTGTGCTTCCCTATCCAAAAAACTTGACCAATGTTTGGGAAAAGAAAAAAAAAGTAGCCACATAAAGAAAGGGATCTTAAGACTCTAGATGATTGGTTGGCCTACCTCAAGTTTTTCCTGGCGCTCTACAAGCTTATCTCTTGCATGTGCGGCAGCTGCAGAGGCATCCTGGAAACAGAGACCATGTAAGCTGATATGCTCCATATCATTAACTCATTCACTAATAATTTTTGCATGAAATTACCCCAGCCTGTCTATATTTAGCCCTAATCTCTTCAGCTGTTCTCAATCTTGGTTTTGTATCCTTATTACCACCTTCAAATAACTTTTCCCTCTCTGCTTCCTTGTCTGCACAGCAAAATCAAAAGGTTATGTCCATTTTAACTTTAAAACACAATTACAAGAAAAACACAATTAGATGAGCACAGGCAATTTGTTATTAACCTTTTGTTTTATTCTTGCTCTTATGAGATGAAGATGGGACAGGTGCAGGTTCATCAATGTCTATATCACCTATACAAAAATAGATATACAAAGTCAATGGGAGGGAGGGAGGGGAAATAGGAGGGAGGGAGAAAGATATAGAGAACCTATGCCAAGTTCATCAACTTCTCGGTCATCTACAATGCTTGTAGAAGGGTCTGAGAATGGGAACCTAGAGAATATGCCCTCTAAATGTGCCACAATAGTTTCATGACCTTCAATAACATTCCCACTGTTCTCTGCTTTACCCCCTTGGAACCCCTTTATGATACCCCCAAATATTCCAGGGGCAGTAGTACCCTGTGGTAACAGAAGATAGACCAACTCTTAAACAGTTCAAGAAAAAGAAGTATTTGAGAGCCTGAAATCACATACTGCAACCTGTTTCTTCTGACTGAGAAAAACTAACAGCAGTATCTGCAGCAGCTTCCACGACTTTATCATGAAGACAAGGCAAAATCTCTGGAATCCTAAAATAGGACAGAGATTTTATTCACAAATTCTATAGAATTTGCTATGAGAGAGAGAGAGAGGGAGACAGAGAGAGAGAGACACCTGAAGTCATTTTCAAAGGCAAGTAGAGATATGAAAGCAACTTCACTCCCATTCACCGATAAAATTTGAACATAGTCAATATGACATTCATACTGTCACTCAAAGCCATAAATAAACATAACAAATACATTGATGAGACTTCAATATTTTATGAACCCACATATAATGAAAGAAATCGCACATGTAGGAAATCAAGCATGTGTTGTTAATAATTGAAAAGATATAGCAAGGATATAGCAAGAAGGTCAAGCTATACGAATTCTCAACTGCTAGATAGTAAATATATAGCACTTCTGGAGAGAGAGAAAGAGACAATGGAAATGAAGTTGAAAAATGTCAAAACCTAGAATTAGTTGCTGATGGTTAGACAATGGATATCTTATTTGACTGACCAACTTTAGCACCTTTAAGAACTCAAAGTTCAGAATCTTGGCCAGCACTGATATGCGTTGCCTTTTACCCCAAGAGCCTTTATTGCATAGCTTTCTAGTGATACAAAACTTGAGCAAAAACCACATGCCTCGAAAAACTGATATGCGTTGTCTGTTGACCTCTCCTGTTTCTCTTGTTTCAGTTAATATGGAAGTAAACCTTGAGGACCAGAAGAAAAGAGAGGAAGGCTTCCAAATGTCCCCATCAGCACGTCAAAATTTTTGGGGATATTTGGGTATTATGGCTGTTATTAGTGATGTTGAGCTTTTCATGTACTTCATTGAGAATGCTGTTGCACTCCAGAAAATTGTTATTGATCCTCGCAATCAAATCTGCAGAGAACCCCATTAGGAATTGATCAAATTAACAGGGAGAAAACTGCGAGAAGCCGTGCCAGGCAGCTTGAATAAAAGAAAACTCCAGGAGTCCAGTTAGTAATTCAGAAAATTACAAGCAGGGAAATGGAATGGATGCGCAACCTGCACAATGTTGGAACCGGGCTTGAATTTTAGGATGAATTCTGTTCAGATGCTTCCTTTTTCTCACCAAGATGGTCTGGACGTTCCTGAAGAAGTGTAATGGAGAGTAGGGCCTGTTATTGCTTAATAGGGTTTAGGAGTCTTTCTGTAAATGGGTTTAATTTGAAATTTAGGACATCATTTGACTTGCATCATTGTAAATTGTTTCGTTAATGAAGATGTTTCATGAAACACAATCCAATGGTTTTCAGTAGCAATGCAGTCCCAAAACAGTAGGCATAGATTGCTCGGAGTTCCAGCAGCTTGATTTATTCTTCCCTTCTACATGCACTTCTGTTCAATGATTGAATTGTTATCAGTTGGCCCCATTATTGAATCAGCATTAGAAGAGGTGTTATATATTTCTACGTTGATCAGTTTCAGATGATTGGGATCAGTTTTCCCAGTTTCATTTTCGATGGCCGTCAAGAAAAAAAGAAAAGAAAAGGTACCTAGGTATAGTAATCATATTGAATGCTTAGATTGACCCTGTTCAAGATACAAGCTTGAGAACTTAAAAACACGAAAAAAGAAAAAAAAAAAAGACATGTTGCTGGGAAGCATAAACACTACAACAACCTTCTATTTTCTTCATTTCACAGTTGATATTTGTATTATGCATTTTGCTGCAACTGGGAGCCATAAGTCTGCCAGCCATTAGTCCAAGTAATTTTGTCAAAATAAGCAAACGCAGCCAAGAACCTCGCCTTCTGAACAGTGGTTAATATCTCCATAACCTTCGTCCCAGTATTGCCTCTCAAAGAATCAGCACACTCCACTAGCTCCTCCATCGTGGACCTTAGCCTATCAATCAACACTACCATATTAGTAACTTGTCCATCCACCGCCTCCCTTGCTGCCGCCACCACCATCGGTGTAGCCAGGCTCCCCTCCGCCCTTACCAACTCTTCCGTCAGCACTCTTTCTTCTTCTGCTGTCTCCGCCGTCAGCTGCTCTATCCTTCTTGACTGCTCTTCAGAGAGGTCTAGTACAGAGTTGGTAACGAGTTCTAATATATGCAAAGGTTTCAGCCCCCCAATCCAGAGGAATGAACGCTCAAACGGGCTCAACCATGTCGGAGACAAAACAAGGAAGATTTGCTCTCGAGTCAGCATTGATTTCGCTTTGTAGTATTGGCTGTAATGAGCCATGACTCGGTCGACAAGTTCTCCGAGTATTGATTCTCCTTCTTCTCCTTCATGGTTATATATCACATGGTGGAGGAGTTCATCACAGTAACTCTCGTGAAAACCAGCTTTGGAAGAAGCTCTCAAAATTTTCAATCTCGCCTGTGATTGTAGTTTCAGATGCGCTATTAAAAGGAAACATTTTTAATTCCAGTAGTACAAATATAGAGTTTGATTTGGTTGAAACTTGACACTGTTTTGCTCTGGAGCTATTGGAGACTTCTAGGATTTTGAGAATTCAGTAGTACACAGTTTGATGTGGTTGAAACTTGACACTTTGTCTGTTGAGAGACTTTAGGATTTTGAGAAACTGCAGTGCGGTGATTCATGAAACTTGGACATTAGGATTTTTGACATCTGCTTCAATCGGTGTGAAGCAGACAAACAAATGCCTACTGCTGAAGGATAAACATTAGATGCTCTCTCTCAAAATTCTATCCTTCTAGATATTGGTCTTTTCTCTTTTTTTATAATTTCACATTGGTCGGAAGTGGGAAGGGACAAAAGACAAACTTATATAAAGAGAGTTAAGTCTTCTTAATTAAGTGCACCAGTTAATAGTTAAATTAATAATTTTTGACTTTAATAAAAAAATTTTTAAAGAGGTAAAATTTAAAATGTAGCTAGTAAGAAAACTTAGTAAGTGTCTTTAGAATTGTAATAATTTTTTACATTTAGTATTTTTTTTTTATACTGGTGATTTTTTTCTTGTTTGAAAATTTTACATGTCAATTCTTGTGTTATATTTTTCTTTATTTATTTTTGATATTTCGGTGGTAGATCTAAAATGGAGGTGAATTTTGGTAGGTCAAATTCCCAGCAAGTGGTATCAGAATTTGTTCGGCTGTTTTGTTTATTTCTTGAAATTCTTAGTATCTCTGTGGTTATAGTTTTGACTGATCTTCCACATTAGAAAAGATTTTCTTAAAATTATTAAAGATTCTTTTTTTTTGGTTGGGTGAAGATTCGGTGTGATAGTGTGGATACATACAGTCTAAGGAGGTTCTATCTAGGAGATTGAGTTTTAAGCGGAACCAGTGTGACCCCTCCAATTTTTTTTAAAAATCTTGAAGTTTTGTCAAGAAAATATTTGAATTTTTCTGAGAACTTACTTAGTGAGTACTATTCATTTCTATGGTAAAAATTCATCAAGGTAATATCAGGAAGTAGGGTTTCAAATCCTATTAGATTTGATGTGGAGAAATTTGATAGGCGAATCAATTTTGACTTGTGGCATGTGCAAGTCCAGGATGTTTTGATTCAATCAGGATTACACAAGGCATTGAAGGACAAACTAATCTATGAAGTTGACAGCGATACTAGCATGAGCAGATCTAGAATGAGCGATGAAGATTGGGAAGATCTAAATTTGAGAACAGCAAGTGCGATACGTCTGTGCCTGACCAAGAATATTCTTGCAAATGTGCATGGAATATCTATGGTAAATGAACTCTTAGGAAAGTTTGAAGAGTTGTATCGGGCAAAGGGCATCTCGAATTGAGTGTATTTGAAGGAGCAGTTTCATACACTGCGGATGAGTGAATGTACGGTTATTTTAGATCGTTTAAGTATTCTCAATAGCATCGTCTCTGAACTAGAATCTATTGGAGTTAAAATTGAAGATGAGGATCAAGCTTTAAGGCTTTTTTGGTCTCTTCTATCTTCCTATGAGCATATGAAACTTATTTTGATACATGAGAAGAAGAAAATAATTTTTTCAGATGTTACCAGTAAATTATTTTTTGAAGAGAGAAGACTAGGCGGTGGATGTAATTGTTTACTTGAGAATCTAGCAAAGGCAGCTAGTGATTGAAAGAAGAACTTCATGAAGAAGAAAATAATCTACTGGATGTGTGGACAATCTGGGCATGTCAAGAAAAATTATCCAAATGCTGAAGCGGGTTCGGCAAGATGCTCCAAGTCAGTGAATGGAGATACTAATAATGATGATAACACTGTATCTCTCTGCATAGAAGATGATGTCGCATGATAGAGGATGTGTTACTATTAACAGGTCTATAAGTTTATACACGGGCATTGATTTGGCGTTGATACAGAGTGTGTAATGAAAATTCATGTCGATGGCTAATAAATTTTCAGGAAAGCCAAATGTGGGAGTTGTACCATAATTTTTCAGCAAGGTTATTTTTCGACATGGGTCGAAGTGAAATACTTAAAATTGGTTTATTCTAAATGTATATGTTTTTATGGTAGAGCATGATAGCAAAAGTTATGAAAATCTTCATTGATGTGGAATGTGATTGTGGATTCATCCAAAGTCGCAAAAATAGAGATGGTTGGTCTTTTGCTTTTTTTTTTCAATCCCACATCGATTATGAATGGGAAGAGGGGCAAATGACAAACTTATATAAGGAGGGTTAAGTTTTCTTGATTAAGTGCATCAGTTAATAGTTTAGTTAGTAACTTTTGACTTTAGTAAAATTCCTCTTGAAGAGGTGAAAGTTAAAGTGTAATTAGTGAAAAAGTTTAGTGGGTGTCTTTTGGGTGAGGAGAGAAAATTGTGTGATTGTAATAATTTCTTATATAGCGTATTTTTATTTAGGACTAGTAGTTTTTCTCCTATTTTAAAATTTTTTTACGTCAATCTTTATGTTATATTTTTTTCTATTTATTTTTGATATTTTTGTGATAAATTTAAAAGGGGAATGAATTTAAATTGGCCAATTTCCCAACACTAGACTCCTAAATCAAATAAGCTGTCCTTTGAATTGATGCAGTGTTCTTTTTAGTTCACTTTTTCAAACAAGCACAGCGTAGTTTTAAGAAAAGAAAAACTAGGAGACCAAAAAAAAAAACAAACACTGGAAAGTAAATCTAACTAAAATTCTACAGAAGGGAAAAATTAGACAAGGATAACATGTACGGTGTCTCAGGTGAATTGATGCAGTCTTTTTTTTTGTTTTTGGGGTCGCTAAACAAAGTAAAACGTAGCTCTAAGAAAAGATAAGCTAGGAGACCAAAAAAAAAAAAAAAACGAAAATAAATTTAACTCAAAATTCTTCCGCCGGAAAAAAAATGGTTCCTTCAAAGTGACTACTTTGGATTGCAGTACTCAAAACTAAGAATTTATGTCTTAATTCAACTTTGGATGCAATCTAAGGAGCACCTTAATTTTGTGTATAGATCCTTTGTATATGTTGAAGACAATACAACTACAATTTTTTTTGAATTTTACATTCTTTTTAGTGGTGATCTGCACAATGCCCCGAATTGGACGGTGTAGAAGGCTATGGTGTATATATATACCTATATATATATAAATATAATTATTAAAAGCAGACCTGATTATGATGTGAGCAGGAAGCCTAATTATTTGTCGGTGTGATTCCAGTGTCGGTGAGAGAAACTGAATTCCATCAATGTGAAGCAAACAAATGTTGGATGAAATATCTGTGTTGTATAAAGTTTTTCATATAATCTGTAGCCACAATAAAGTGAAATGAAACATAATAATATTATTGTCATGTAATCATCATAAGTTGAAATTAACAACAATAAATAACATGTATGAAATAACGTGATATGATAGATTTAATAAGTCTCATATAATGAAATAATAAAATATGCGATGCAGGGGAGATCAAGTCGAGTGTTTCCCACTCTTAACTTAAGATAGATTCATCCCCCACACAGATGTTCATGGGATGAACGGACGTCTATATCCAGGATAAAATGATCACAATCTTGAATAAGTAGCACTACAATAATCAAGATTCAGCGAATCAACCTTTTGATTTTACTCTCTCAATGTATGGAATGTATGCATCATGTATGATGTAAAACAAAGAGGAATTTTTGTCTAATTCTACACAGAATTATGACATTTAATTCCATATAGAAACCTACGACGTTTCTGATAAAATTAATATGATATGAAAATGAATATACTGCATTTTCCACACAGAAAATCTGCAGTAATTCTGTAGAATTTCAACATTGAAAATCACTACAGAAACACAGAAGAAAGTGATCTAATTTTCACAGAAATTAATCACACTGAATATAAAATTAACCGAATAAAACCTGGACAGAAATTCGTGTACGGAATTTCTAAGACAATCGCTAGAATTCTAGACTGAATGAAGTGTCAAAATCTGTCTAGAACAGTCGCCGCGCCGCTGAATGTCGCCGGAATCTGGACACGTCGTCGGAAGCCGAGAGAGAGAGAGAAAGAAAGACGGAAAACTTGCGTATAAAATTCTAGACGCTAAGGTTCTGTTTTGTTCGGAGGAGGATTTTTTCTATATATAGAAAGAATCGCACCTCTTCGAAATGGTGCCAGCCAAACGCGCCCTTAGAAAGGAATGCAGCCGTTGGAATTCAAATTCTGAACCGGTTCGGTTCAACCCGGTTCACTCTAGTATGGTTTAACCCGCGTCCAAAAATATTAAACCGGCCCAAGTCATTTTAATATTAATTTAATTGCACCCGCACCCGAACCGAACCGAGCTGAGCTGAGCCAGCTGCGGCGGTGGCGACGGCGACGCGTGCGCGCGCGGTTTATTGGCCGCGGCGCGCGTGCGTGTGGTTTATTGGGTCAACCCATGGGTTCCATAGGTCCTCCCCCTTCCACAAAAGTGGGGTGCCCCTTAGGGTCCAAACCCATCTTTAAACTTAGCCTTTATATACCCATCACTTTTACCATAGAAAATCAATGTGGGACAAGCTTTTAGTTCCACCCATAAACCATACTCATGGTATCTACTTTGGAGGTCATTATCTTATTCAAACCTCCATGGATTTGAGCAAGTAAATGCTTATTCTTTATCTCCTCATAGAGGAGAACACAAAGCATCTTGGACCCACTTAAAAGGACATGTGGGTCCCACCTTAACAATGACTCAAAATTGGTGTTTACACCAAATATTCCAACAATCCCCCACATGAATAAGATTGGCTGTAAAAAACAATGCACAAAGAAATGCAAATGCAAATATGTATAAGAGAGAGAGTAAAGCGGAAAGTAGCCGCATCAAGAAAGGTGGCTTTTGGTTTTGAACCTTCTTTAGTGAAATACTATCGGGTTTATTGGCTGACCAATGAACATGATGTCTTGAATTGTTCTGCCGTTTGTATAAACCGAGACAATAGTACTCACACGGGTTCCTTCCCTATCTAAGGTTGTTCTCGATTGTGTTCGTTTTGGCCATAAACTATCCTGTTTCATGAGTACTCTAAAGAATTGAAGCCTTTACAATTCTCATGGAAGCGGCCCCCATCACACTCATATAGGTGATTTTCCTTATAGACTTGGTATCCAAGTAATAAGAATCATTAAAAGCATAGGCTTATTAATATGAGTATCCTGCCATACTCGTTCTATATTAAAAGTTGTAGCTTATCCTTAAACTATTCAGGTAATCAATATTTCACCATAGAATTAGGCAGTGGAACAATGTCCTCCCATTGATTTATACTAAGTCGACCTTAATCTATTGT